>ML793562.1:183432-202631 GCA_009831015.1 Picea engelmannii
GCCTAAAATGACTATTAATTCACTTTGTGGGTGAATTAGAGACATAAAGTGAACTTAGGGAACTTAACCCAAAGTGGGTTATTGAGTGAGATTGTTTTTGAGTGATCTCAACCTTTGATTAGATGGGAGATGGGATGATCTCAGCCATCGGTTTCTTAGGTATCCTTATGGAGGTTCAAGAGGGGTGCAAAGGGAAAAGGAGAGCTCATAACTTCATTTGGTTACTTGGAGAGATTGAGAGGGAGCTTTGGCATGAGGTTTGTTGCATGAGGTGAGGATAGCTTGGGTGCATGCTTTCAAGGAGGGAGGCATCTAGCACAAAGATTGGTTTATTTACTGAGGAGCATTCATTACTGTGGAGGGTGCACTTGTTGAGGAGGGCACATCAGTAGTGGGGAGGTCTTTCACCAGTCAGGTTGCAGTGGGATCAGTTGCAGAGGGAGGCCACACAACAAAGCTTCATTCTTGTGGAGGGGTTTTCCTTTTTGAGCTCACAGTTTGCATCTGGAGTAGTTATGGTGGTTTTGAGAGCATTTATGGGGAGTGCACCTTCCTAGCGCGCATCTAGTTCTTTTGGACTTGTATTTCAGCTTGGATCAAGCTGCTATTGTATCAGGTTCATCTATATTTTGTACTTGCTGTATTCCACCATCTACTTTCCTCATATATAGACATATATCCCAAACTGGTTTTCCCCGGGGGAGTTTTATCCAGGGTCATGTTGACCAAAAATACCTGTGTACAAAATGATATGTATTAGTCTTTTAGATCTGCTTATTTTAGCTGTAAAGATCTCTATGTGTGTTGTATTTATTTTAGTATGAATGTGCTAACTTTTGGTTACTAAAACTCAATGCTAGAGCACCTAAAATTGCAAGTACAACCGTAACAAATCAGCAAGAAGTTCCTGAATTGTTGGCTGTCCTAAAACAACAACAAAACCTTTTCATAGCAGTTGAAACTTCGAGCCAATCTGTGGTCAAAGACAGACCCAATTGGCAAACTGATAGGACCTGGAAAATCTTCAGAGCACTGATTAATTTTCTAAACCTACTGGACACAAAAAAATGGGGGAAATTTAGAATCCCAATCCACAAAAACTTCAAGAATGCTACAATTAAAATACCATAGCTAATAAGTGTTAAATCCTCCATCAATAAAGGGAAAAATAGGTATTTCTAACTGACAATGGAAACCCTATACTAAATCTTGAAAAACAGAGAAATTGAGGGCATAATTCTTTATACATACCTAGTCCAATGGATATGGTAAATTGGAGTAGATCCCCACTCCACAAATTCTTACTTGATGGCAATGAAAACTACAGATTTCTCCTTGTTTGCTTGATGGAAAATGGTCACAATACCCTTGGAGCTCAATCCCCCTTAGCACTGTTTGCAAAATGAGAGAATAAGACCCAAAATCACGTTTTAAAATTGAAAAAACCGGGTGAAAAAATAGCAGCACGGTAATTTTTTTTGTCTCACGATAATTTTCCAATTTATCGAAATTATGATTAATTCAGGTGATATTATTGCCGAGGTTGGTTTTGGCGATATTATCGCGATAATTTAGATAGTATCGCGATAAGTGTAACACTGCTCATGCCCTCCACCACCATTCAAATTCCCCAAAGGCACATTTCCCCTGTTGTCATCATGTCCATACAAGTGCACTGTTTCATGTGATTGGGCCCATTAGCCCTCAGTTTCGCTTTAGAGTACCTCATTTTCTCTGCCAAATATGTTCCAACATATGAACAAATCTTGTGCCTATCTTGAGATGATGTCATAGCCCAGAGTTTTGTGATCAATTGTTCATCACGATGACTTGTATTATGTATTGTGATCAGCCAAAAGTGTGACCATTGTATCTTATGTATTGTGCTAGACCATGCTTAGTGATCTTTGTAAAGTATTTTTTTATCTAGGTGGTTGCTCTAGACCCTTTGTGGTTTGTCATGGCCCATCCTCTCAATCCCCATTTCAAGATAGTCCCTGCCCTTATGGCTCGTACTAACCATCTCATGTAGGTCATTTATCGTTGAGGTGGGTGCAAAGGGGTCTTGGAGTGGATCTATTAGGACACATAACTTAGGGAACCCCTAGTTTTTTTCACTTTACCCTTATGTAAAAGTGTTGCTCATGTATTATAAAGGTTATTATACCTAGAGAACACACTTATTTTTATCCCTAAGCATGGATCTCACTATGTATTTGTCACATTCTGGCCCAGGTGATCATCTCACTAGCACTTTGGGGACTCATGACATGTATTCATCATTTGAGATCACTCTACATATTTTCACGTGGAGACACAGTGCCCTAGGCGGCTTCACAACACCCTAGGCATATTCACAACGCCCTAGGCAACTTCACAACACCCTAGGCAACTTCACAACGCCCTAGGCATTTGTCATATTGCCTTAGGCACTTGAGAGCTATTCTTCACGCACTTGGAATGTCCATGCAATGCTACGTCATAGTTCATGGAACACTTAGCCACATCACCATATATGGAGGCATGTGTCACCTTTAGAGTAGTTTCACTCCTTGGAGGTTGCATCACTTGGCCGTTAGAGCATATACTTGGCACATGTGGACCTATTTTGACTCTCCTAAGCTCGTGGGAGGTGGTTAGCATGATTTGGGGAGGAGGTTACACATTGGAGATCTCACTCATGGTCGTTGGGGCTATTTTGGAGGAGGTGCCCCCTCTTTGAGCCTCCCACATACACATGTGGACTTTCCTTCTCTTTAGATTAGTCGTTGGCCTATTTGACTTTCAGTGGAGAATTATCTTGAGGTGGTTACCATGCATCATGGAGTGATGTTAGATTCCCTTGACCTCTATTTGACTAATTTTTGGTGGGACGTCTATATTATACACAAGGCCGGACATCTTCTATATTATTTTATGTATTTTTTGACTTTGTCCTCATAGTTTAGTTAGAGGTCAAGTCCTTTTGAGATCTCCTAGGCTAGATTTAAGGAGATAAAAATATTATTGTAATGAGAGGATTGTTGAAGCCTCCTCTATAAAAGAGGCTCCCCCTCACAATATTATATGTCGTTGATTAGTTGTTGAGAATGCAACTTGTTGAATATCTACATGTTGAGGTGATTTTGTGTCAATTTTTCAAGCTCTTCTCCCTTGGTTGCTATTTGGTGCTTCAAAATTGATTGTGAATTTTCAAGTCTTTTACAAAGCTAGCAAAATTGATCCATTGAAGGGTAAAGTCTACCACTTGGAAGGAAGTAGTTGTGAGGTAACTCCTCCTCTATCTCCCTTTGTTAGTTTGGTAAGTGTTTTAATTCCTTGCTTTGTCTATCCTCTAGGAACCCTAGCAAGGGTATTAATTTCAATTACTAAGTTATAGTTGAGATTGCTAGTGAAGGTGTTGTAGGGTCTTGGTCTTTATTTTCATCTAGATTAGATAGGATACTATTGAGACATTAGCCCTTGTCTCCTCTTTCTAATCCATAAGGAAAATAGGCCATTTTGAAGAAGTATTTCTTCTTGACCCCATAAATCCTTTTGGATAAGGCACTTGTCTTCTCATATCAACCTCCAAAATATTTAAAAAATCAAAATCCTTTTTTTTTCTTTATAAAGAAATCTAAGGGAAAGTATTGCAAATTCTCTAGTTTGGATTTCTTCTAGTCTAGTGTTTACTTTATTGCATATTTCATTTCCTAGACTAATTATCAATTTGGGTTTGATCTTGAATTGATTATCTTAAAACCGTAGTTGCCAAATCGGTCCTAGAATTGTTCTTTTAAAGTTCATCTCCCTTTCTTTAGGTTCTTAGTGTTTAGGTAAATCTGGAAATTGCATAAAAGATACAAAAAATCAGATTTACTTAACCTCAAGACTATATTTATTACATTAATAGATTATAGGATATCTAGCATAGATTGGTATTAAATTCACAAGCTAGAAAGGTTTTATCAAGTGTCATCTCTAATTTGTAGTGGTGAATCTTCCTTAAGTTGGATTTCCTTGCATATCATTTACTTAACGACATACTTGGTAGATTCAAAGTAATTTTTGCAAAACCCTAAAGTGAAGTTACCTTTTGATTCAAGTTCTCCTTATTTTACGTGAACTAATTTGCTGTGGACTTGTTTCAAGTAATGTTGGAATGTTATCACATTGAATATCATAAAACCCTAATCTATAACCTAAGATGTCTTGCTTTAAAGCGCTTATCTATCTTTCTTGGGTTGATATCTCTCTAATCTCAAATCTTGAATTTACATAATTTGACTCGTAAAACAGATTTGGTGATCTAAGGTAAGCCAATTTACACCTTGGACTTGCCCTTCTTTAAGCACATATTGAATTGCTCTCAATGTCACATCATCTAAAGTCAATTTGTGTTGTAATATTGCATCTCTTGTGGTCTCATTAACTTGAAGTTGTTTTGATTGCAAGTTACATTTGCTAAGTTGTTGATAGTTTACTTCTTCAAAGATTATCATTAGCTTGGGATGGTAATCAACATATTGCAAATCTGAAATATCTTTATTGCAGACATAACAAATCAGATTTGAGTATTAATCCACTTGTCTCTAATTCATACAAGCATCTAAGTGGATTGTGGTAGTTTATGCTCTTTCTCTTGAAGGGTTATTTTAAAGCATTATATACTAAGCTATTGGAATCCTTTACTTTACATGTTGTATCTTTTGTAGGATTCACTTGTTCTTAGTTATTGAAGTAAATCTTTCATTGACTAAATTATAATTAAGGTTTACTTGGGCTTTCCTAATAATAAATTGTATATCAAGGGGGTACCTCCCTTGCTCTCTTGAGAGTCGGCCAGAAGTGAAAGGGAAGTTTTATTGAGGTGACACTGATACAACTCCCATTCGTTATGGCATCTGTGGTTGGGTATTCCACTAGGATGCTAGTTTAGGTGGTAACAGGGCCTAGGTACAATTATTGGATGAATTTGGTGGATTATGTATCCCCCACCTGTGACTTCTTAGGTGAAGGGATCTTTTTAGTAGTTTTAACTTTTGCAAATATGTCCATTTTTTTCCATATTTCTTTTTTTTTGAGTTTTTCTTTCTGTTTTTTTCAGGTCCAAGCTTAGTTTCTTTTCGGACCCTCGGAGTATATTCCTTGAAAATATATTTGCAACATTGTTTTCTACAGTGTTGTAAGCTTGCTACATTCCATTGTAATAGTCCTAATATGGGGAAGGGCACATTTGCTGTACATCCTAGCTGTCTTCTTCTTCCTCCACTTGTTAACTGCTTCTTCCTTAAACTTTTGACCTCCTTGGCAATAAGCCATTGTCTACTTGTCTTTGTGTTTTTATAACATCCTTCCTCTCAAATTTTCCTAAAAGCATGGATTTCCAGCATATTCTCCAACTTTATTACAGTAGATTGAAGACCACTGTTTTTAACTTTTTTGATAGGAAAAGGGATTGTATTAGCAGGGACTAATAGATGTGCATGATTTTTAAAAACTAGAGGTGCTGGAGGATTGCCTCTTTTGCCAGAACTGCCATACTACTACTGGTGGTATTGAGCCATACAAAATCCATAACTACTTGTAATTAGTCTCAGCTTTGTATGGATGGATTGTTTATACTACACCTGCACACAATGTTGTTAAATAAAAAAATTACCCATATAGAGGGAGCAAAAAACATTTATCTAGATGAAAGTAGAGCCTATAGACCAAGTTTGGGCAAATAAGACAAAACTAACATTTTTACTTTGAAATCAAAACCTCCATAATTTCAAAAGAAGATGTAGAAGAGATAGACATTACTTCTCTGGGATGGCAGATTCTTATGGTAAAGCTTGGCTTGTAATCAGCTCCCCAGAGAATCCCTCTTCAATGTAAATGGACCTGTCACCCAACAACTTGTCCATATCTGAGGAGAGCCTTCATACAAACTTGAGGATGTCATATTTTAATTGAAAAACCATTGAGTTTACGATCTTCTGTTCCTTATCTATCTGCTGAAGCATTTCCTTCTGCAACTTTTGCTCCTCTCTAACCTTCTACATAATTGCGTCTTGGTTGTCTTTCTTCTGAAGGAAATCCTTCCTTAGGTCTTATATCAGCTCCTTTTGATTATCCTCCTCCTCTGCTAGTCGACGAATGGCTACCTCTCTGTTTTCTTCCATTGTATCATACCCTTCTCCACACCTGCCAAGGAGTGGGGGATCACCTGATTCACAGAGGCTACAATAATGAAATCATTCCTCCTCTGCCTAGACCCTCCAAGGTCCTCCCAGGCTTGGATAGGGCCTATGCTACCCTTATACTTGTAGTCTCAAAAATCTGGTGTGCTCCCCTTTCCACCAGAACGTCTGGATCATTTTTGCTTAGCGATTATCTTCCAAAGTTGGTGATCCTTCTTCCTTTTCGATCACTCCCTCTACTACCCTCTACCCTAGCAAATATTTTCCAAAGTGGGTAATCTGTTTGCTTCTTTGACTGCCCCCTTTATGGCCTTCTGCATTTTGCAATTGAGCCTCTACTTCTTTCCATATATTCTTTTTTCTTCTGCCAGGGCCCAAAATTGACAAATACTGCTCAAACTCCCATTATAGTGGAGGTGAAGGAGAACCCTACCATCAATATATTGAGAATTACCTATCGCCATTGAATTCGACATGAGTGAAGGATTTGCCATCCATTTCGAGAATCCGAATAGGATCAAGGAAGACCATTTAAGGTTGTGTCCTTTTTCTTTTAAATTGATTGACACTCGATTTAGGATGGCTATGCGAGATGGAGATATATCATATAACTATGAATATAATTTTGGTCATCAATGCCAATTGTAAGGATTGCTTGTGTGATGTACTTGATGGAACTCATGAAGAGCCATCATCAAATTATAAGAAAAGACATGAAGCCATATAACATGAAAGAGATAAAAAGAATGTTGTATCCTTTAGTCCAGTTTAGGGTTTGTTCATATCGGCTTTAGGTTGAGATATACCACCACATTTCAAGGTCTTAAGAGTATTTGATAGATTTGTCACCTACAAAATGTTGAGTTGGAGGACCACCTTATATTCTAGTACCTAGTATACTATGAGATTAGGGGGAGGTTCCATTGCCTCTACAAAGAGTTAGGGGATCAGGTACCCGAACCAAAGTTATCAAGCTTTGTTTCTAGGGAGGTACAAGATCTCAGGGGACAAATTTTGCAAGGTCCACCTAGGACGAACCTTGTCAGATTGATTACTTCTTTCTTCCTCTTGACCTTGGTTATAGATAATTGTTATTGAGGTGTAGAATTCTATGTGGCATCAACTTCTAGATTTGTTAGACCCCTCATGTCCTCTAGACTTGGAGCCAATATATTGGTTCTCTCTAGGGCTTCTATGTGGTTTTTCTCATGACACAAGTCTTAGCTTGGATCTCATTGGGCCAACATACATCCCAACTCAATAAGACCTAGAGTTGGATTGGTCCATCACAAAGTATTGTCCACTAGTGTTGCATTACCCAATTCTTTTCGATGATCTTGAGTATCAGGGGAAATTTAGTAGAGATGGCAGTCGTTTGCTTATGATCTAACAACTCGACCCCCAAGGTCTTATCCAGATTCTTTAGATGACATTGTTAGGGTTAGCATCGGTCCCTTCTCAGTGATTGACGGTGATAGTGGTTCCCCTTCTCTTCCCTCTGCTCCTACTCGTAGTTCCATTTATGATGTTGGTATTGAGCGAGGGCCTCGCTGTTATATTTATCCCCAGCTCTCATTAGAGCACTGAACATTGTAATGTCATCTTTGATGAACCTTTTCCAAGTTTTCCTCATGGTCCGCCAAGATTTCTTTCATCACTTCTTGCCAATGATGATTCTAGTGGTGGTTCTCCACACGTGTCCATGAATCATGACTCTTCTTCTCTTGCTGGGTTGCTTGTTGATGATTCCTAGCTAGTTGTAGTAGACCTTTCCTCATCTTCGTTTGATGTTGGTCCACCTATAAGTACTCCTTTGAGTACATCTTAGTTGCAGGACGGTCTGTTTGGGAACCCTTCTTCCTCTGGTCCATCCTCTCTCCTAGATGTATCTTCTAATCCTCTCTTTTCATATAATGTTAGTACTACCTTAGATGTGCAGTCCAATGGTGCTTCTCCATCTGGGGATGCTTAGTTTAATGATGATGCTTTCCACTTGGATCTGTAGTAGTTGGATGACGACGACAATGCTACTTATCCATTGTTTTTGTCTCTGCCTAAGTGGGTTGTTGCTACTCTTACTCACATTGCCAATTTTCTTGTAGGTACTTCCACACAATGCTTAGAGTTGCCCCAGCATCGGCCCTTATTTCAACTGTCCCTCATCTTCTTGACAAATGCCGGTCTGCTCCGTTGAAGACTCTTTGTAGCACAATCAATCCCAATGAAGATCGTGAAGGTTTTCTCCACGAATAGTATGGCTTTTGATGACCCCCAGCTTAGCATTACAAGGTGGTACTGTGATGATTTATTGTGATGGTTTGTGGATGTACTGCCTTCTCTGTGGCCCCTCATTCAGCTTGAGGGGGTTGGTGGCATTGAGATTATGGTTAATCTTCACTTGAGGCCATGTGCTGACCCTCTATTTGATGTATTGGTGACTTTATTGAGTCTACATATGGGTCCACTTTAATATATTTCTCTATATTTTACTAGGTTGGCCTAGTCACCCTGTTGCGGCTCGTGCCTTAAACCTTAAAGGAGGTGTATAATTAAAACACACTCCTCATTTGTAATTTTCACGGAAGTTATTATTTGATAAAGACCTAAGGGCAATCTTCCTCTAGTGCACTTCTCTTGTTCATGTGCTTGTGTTTTACAACAGTGATGTCTCTTGTGTTCATCAGTAAGTGTTGTTTCATTTCTGTTGTATGTTTTGCTTGGCTGGATTAGGGTTTGTTGTAGATTTCACCATAGATCCACTATCTTATGATCTCAACAGTGATAATAGGAAGGATCTTGTCCAAATAATAAAAAGGACTGATATTATTTTATAGGGCCTAAAAAATAGTGGGATGCAAACCCCCAAGATCCCGACTTGGATACTGCATTTAATTCTGTATAACTTGAAGATTCCTCTTCTACATTTGCATTGGGGTATTTTTCAAAGGTCATTGTCAGTACCACCATCACTGCCAACTGGCTCATATACTCCGTGGGTCTGCCAATGAGATGTTTAATGATGAATATTTATCCAGCTCATTTGTTTTTGAAACTGTAAAACCTTATAAAGTTGATTAATTTTTTTGATTATTATGATTGATGTATTGTACGAATTATGATAATTTGTTTGTTTTTGTTGTTAACTTAACTGTTGAAAGTTAATATGTCAAATATAATACAAACTATTGTTTCCTTTTTTTTCTAGATTTTGGGGAGACTCCTTTCTAATTGCCCTTTCAGAAACTTTATCATTTTGTCGTTTCTGATTACGTGGCACTCAACTATCATGCATCTCCAGTCTTTACGTCCTTGGTCTGAGAGCCTTTATAGCCACGGCATTCGCTAGTTTGCAAGCAGTTTTTCTCCTGTCTTTTAACACATGGTTTCAAAACTACTAAAACACACAGGATATTTTTGGCCTCAGCCAACCTCAGTCTGAGCTGATTTTCAAAACTTGGATACTTAAAATTAAGTATCCTTAGACTATTATAGTAACTTATGTTGTACCCTGTGAGGCCATTGTGCATTAATACATGACAGCCTGCTCTCTGAGCCCATTGTGCATCAATACATGACAGCCTTCTTCTGGGCTTATTATGCATTGCTGTATAGATAGAAATCTGTGTACCTCTTCCAACCTTTATGGATGGATAATAGAGGAGTTTGAAAATATAGTCATTTGATAGAAAGCATTTGAACAAAGTCTGTTTATTTACCTAGACAAGCTATGTACGCTGTTCTGTAAGATCTAATGAGATATGTACTTTCAGTATCAAACCTCGGTACTAATGAGGCAATCACCTGAAAAGCCTTACTCTTGATGGGCCAACTTGGAAAGTTGAGTGTGAGTACTTTTGGCAGGATTCTGCAATACTAAACCTCTAGAACTTTCACCCATCTCTCAAATATTCAGGATCAATAGTAAACATAGGGACATGAAAGTAACTTACTGGTTTATGACGTGCTCCTTAAGCTTGATAAATCACAAAGTAACAAAGGACATGCCTAGACATACCACAAGTTCTCTTTTGAGTCCACTGAGATCAAAGGTATTAAATGTCCCTATTGAATCCCCTGAGATCAAAGGTATTAAATGTCCCTATTGAATACCATGAGATCAAATGTATACCTCTGATTGTTTAGTAAATTGATTGGTTTCTTGGAAGGATTCCTGTGCTGACTCCATTGTGTTAGTTTTCTATGCAGACATAACTGAGAAAAGCACAACAAACTCTAACAGAAATCAAGCAATCAGAGAGAATTCAAAACACACTTATGTTGGTTGGGTATCGTATACCCTAAAAGAGCTTTGCATGTATTCAGAAAGAATACCTTGCTCATCAATCAGCAAGGTTCAATGTGCATAAATATTTATTAGAAGATGAGAGTGATCAAAGCTAATTATGTCGAGGATCATTTTTGATCATTTCTGCCAAACCTAGGTAGCTTAAAAACTGAAAACCTCAAAACAGCAATCTCTGAATATGTTAATCTACAAACACATACTGCTGGAAATTACAAACAGCAAACATACAATGCAGAACTCTCAATACTGCATCCATCTTCTACTTACTGAAAGAAAGAAAAATTACACTGCTATATCTCTAAAGTAAAACTCACCAACCAACACAGTGGTGTGTACCAGGTCTCCTTTATAGAATGAGGAAGACAGGGGAAGTACAATACAGATATGGAGTCAACCAGTCATGCACCCTAGGTCAAAGCATCCAAACTTTAACCCTAAACTCATAGAGTAGTGCGCCCTCATGCGTGGAAATTGCTGCCAAGGACAGTGCACCCAACCGAAGATGATAAAGTCAATGCATGCATGCACAGAATCCTATATTGAAGATCAACTGCTGCATGGTCTCCTTGGGATTTGCACATAGGAAAACTACTCATGCAAGTGTCCTCTTCTAAATCTGGATAATGCATCTGAACTGGAATCCAACTGAAGGTGGTGCATGCATGCACCCTTTATTAAACTGCTTTACATAACAGACTACTGTGCCCTCATTCATATCTGTCATCACTGCCACAAGGGCTGGATGCACCATATAGAAACCTGTGGTGAAAGATAACTGCGCCCAGAAGAGGGGAAAACAGTGACCGAGCAACCTGGTAAAATCAAATAATAGCCTCACAAGCTCCTTTCACTGCAGTTGTGTACACTACCTCTATGGAAGACAATGGAACCACAGGTTGTGTTGCTGTACCACGATATCACTACTGAATCAAGGATAAAACAATACCCATCCGAGTCACATGAGGACATGGGACCCAGAGGATACGGAAATACGTGTCCGACATGGGACACGTCGACCCTGGAAACAGGACACGGAGGGCACTCTTTATATAATATATCTATTCAAAAAATTATATATATTAAAAAATTTACAAATTACAAATACCAAAATGAAATATAGACATAAAGATCCAATTTTTGTAGAAAATAGAACATTTACAAAACACTTGGAATCCCTTCAAATCTTGATTTTACCCTTCACCCGCACAATGAGAGACCGTAAGAGCTCTTACTGTACAGCTGAAAGTGAGAAAATAGCAATGAAAAATGTTTTTTAGAGTTGAACAGGCAGGACAGTCTAGGGCATGTGTCTGACACGTGTTCTAGCGTGTCACTTGTCCAACATGCAGGGTATGGACCCAGCACCCCTGGGGGCTGTGTCTTGTTACTTAGATAGCCACCAATTGATTTCTGAATGTTAACACATCCTGCCCAATCAGAATCAGAGTGTCTAGTAAACCTGAAATCTGATCTGTGAGTGAACTGCAAGTCACGATCATTAGTTCCCTTTAGGTACCTCACAATCCCTTGGCACTCTTCTAGTACGACTGTCGTGGATAAGAGATGAATCTAGAACATAGCTCAATGGCAAAAGAAATATCTGGTACTGTAGTCCTCGGGTAAGTGAGACTACCTATCAGCTACCTGTATAAGGTAGGATCAAGGGAATCCTCATCTTTATAGGCTGATATTATCTTTTTGGGAAATACTTCTAATAGAAATTTACAACTGTGTATGTATCCTGTCCAAATCACCCAGGGCTAGCACATGAGTGGGGCTTATAGTAATATGGAGACCTTGTTCAAAGTCCCTTGAGTGGGTGTGGATGAGGCCATTATAGGATGATAACCTAACCCGTGTATCCATAGGAGCGAGGATGGTTTGCAATCCTGCATTTGAAAGCACAATATAATTTCTCTAGCATACTTGCTTTGGGAAATAAATACACTACCTTGTTTCTGTTGGACCTCAACACCAAGAAAATAATGAAGAAGACCCATATCAGTTTTCTAGACTGTCTTCTTTATGTATGCCTTCAAGTTGTCCACATCCTGCACACTGCTCCCAGTAACATTCATACCATCAACATACAAAAAACAATAGCATATTGGGGATCGTGGGCCTTTACATAATAGGTCTGTCTTTGAAAGAGTTCTCACGAGCCATGCTGCACAAAATAGTCATGTATCCTAGAGTACCAGGTTGTAGGAACCTGCTTCAAATCACACAGGGCCTTCCTTAGCCTACATACCGAGTGCTCCTTAGCCTTAGCAAAACCAGTGCTCCTCTGCTAATGTACCATTGAGGAATGCTGATTGGACATCCAACTGATTAATATCCGGACTATGTTGAGCAGCCAATGCAAGCACCATTTGTATAGAACTCATGTTTTCCATGGGAAAAGGTCTCCTCATAGTTTATCCTGTACTGCTGTGCATAGCCTTTGGCTACAAGCCTCGCCTTGTACCTGTCCTATGTACCATCAGGTCTCAACTCAGTCCTACAAGCAAAATTACAACTTTCAGCAAATTTGGGAAAAACCCTTCCAACTTGCAAACCTGCTGCTGTACCCTGCGGATATCACCTTGCTGGCTGCTGATGTCACCTGCTGATATCAGCCGTACGGATCGTATAGACTATACGGACCATACGGACTGTCCATCATGCCACACATGCGACTGTCCTTCCTCAGCAGAAAATCAGAAATCAGAATGTCCAGAAACTCTAGGCCAGATTTGCCAAAGTGAAGAGTTTCCTTTCCTGAAATTTTGCCTCCCAATCTCCTTGGCACAAATGCTCACTCATTTATGCCAACTCTATAATGTCACAATGAGATGATGATAATGATCCTCACATTGCCTCTCCTTTTATAGGAGTCCAAAGTGAGTTTAAAAGCCCTTAACTTACTTTAGGGAGCCCTTAACTAAACTCAACATTAAATTACAATTGTTTATTCCTCCATGTGGGTGTGAAGCCCCAACCAAGTCCCAACTCCATATACAAGGGGTTTTCACCAAAACAAAACATGCAATGTGAGTGTCGTCAAAGATTCCCACATGCCCGACACCAAGAGGCCAATGTGGGAATACCTCTTGATGCTACAAAACATCAACACTCCCTCTTAGCGAGGGAGGTATTCCATTCACCATCACATGGAAGTAGATCTGTCTCCCACATTGGAAGTGGCTCTACCTCCGATATTGGATCCGCTACCACAACTTCTCCCACTGACACAGAAGCAATTCTTGCTGAATGACATGGACCCTTCTTGGAAGACACCCTGCTCGTAGAAGCCTCCTGCTTCTGAGCTTCTTTCCTAGCTTCCTCAACCCATGATGCCTTCCTAACAGTCTTGGAAGACTCCTCTCTCCTACCTGAACTTGAAGGTCGACTTCCTCTGGACGATTGACTCTCCCTCTGAGTCTGTTGACTCCTCTGAAGTCTAATTTCCTCTTGACAGACTTGGAAGGCTCTTCCTTCCCACCGTATCTTGAAGGTCGACTCTCTCTGAAGTCTGACTCCCTCTGAGTCTGCGTAACCTTTGGAGCTACCTGCTCCTTGTTCTCTGTCACTCTACTGCTACTTGCCGCCACTCGCATAGGATGGTCCTTTAGCCTATACAAGTTGCTCTCTCTAACTCCAAGAACCACTGTTGTGTTTGAGCTAGATCCTCTGGGCATGAACAACATCTGTCCATCTTGGAATAAAACCGCATAGCCCTTCTCCTCAATCGCTGAGACTGAGAGCACACTCTTCCCGAGTTTTGGCACCCATAGCACATTTGTCACTCGCAACATATCTCCTGACTCCATCCAGAATGACACTATTTCAGATCCCTGCACTGCATACTTGGTACCCATACCAAGTTCCACATACAAATCTGAGTCCGACTTTGTGAAGCTCTCGAACAACTTCTGTGCTCCTATCATATGACACGTGGCTCCACTATCCACAAAGCAAGTTACACTACAGGAATCTTCTCCAAAAAGGTCTGAGACCAATAAGAACTCCCTCTAAAGGCTATCTGCAACCACATCCACCTCTGTCGATGATGCCTGTTGCTTCCTACTCTCTTTCTTCCGCTATGGACGTCGCGAAGCATAATGACTGTGTTCATGGCAAGCAAAACACTTGACCTTGCTAAGGTCCTTCTTCTTCCTCTGCTTTGGAGATGCCTCTCTCCCTATTCCCTCCTTCCAGGAACCATTTCCTCTGCCCTTCCTAGCATGAGCAACTAGGGCTAGGTTCTCATAATCACTACCTCTCTGCTTGCCATTCCTGGACTCTATCTGAGCCGCCTTGAATGGTGGCAACTTCTCTCGTGCACAAATCCCTTGCACAAATGGTTCCCAAGATCCGGGAAAACCATTCAATGCCACATTCACCAACTCTGTGTCATCAACTGCCTCACCAATGGCTACAAGCTGATCACGAATCTGAGAGATCCTCATGAGGTAGCTGGCAAACGTATCTGCACTGGATATCTCAACAGATTAGAGCTGGTGCCTCAAAATCAACTTCCGGTTTGAATTTCCGCTTTGGTACAAGCCTGCCAAAGCATCATACATATCCTTTGTTGTCTTCTTCTCGGAAATATGAGGAATCAAGTGATCCTTCACAGAATCCAACAACACCCGCTTGGCCTTCACTTCCCTTCTCCTATGGACTGCCAATTCCTGTGGATCTTGTGGATTTGAAATCACCATCTCAACATAATCTTTGAGATCATTCTCTTCTAGGAGAAAAAGGATCCTAGCCTTCCAGGCCCGAAAATTAGTTGCCCCATCCAACCTGTCCTCCACTCTAAGAGTGCTCACCACTGTGACTTGCCGAGAACAAAAAATCTGCAGCAAAAAAAATCTGCAGCCACACAAATCTGCAACAACAAAAATCTGCAACAACTGTGTCTCAAGAGATGACCCTTTCTCTCTCTAGAGCCTATGCTTTGATACCATGTCAAGTTTTCAACTAGGGCAATTCAATGCATACAATTTCAGATCTGAGAATTACTTCCAAGTGACCTCAAACAGTAAACTAGGGTTGCTATCATTGAATAATTCTACACTAAATTTATGATAGAAAATTACAACAGCGGAAACACAAAGATTAGAGAGAAATCATCCATACGCATGAGACACAAAAAAATTCTGTTCTGTAAAGTTTTCTGATTGAGAATTTTTGAGGACAAAACAATCCTCCTAACAAAATTACAACTTTCAGCGAATTCCGGAAAAACCCTTCCAACTTGCAAACCTGCTGTTGTGCCCTGCTGGCTGTTGACATCAACCGTACATACTGTATGGATTGCTGACATCAGTCGTATGGATTGTATGGACTATACAGATCGTATGGAATGTACGTACCACACGTGCAACTGTCTTTCCTCAACAGAAACTCTGAAAACAGAATGTTCAGAAACCCTAGGCCAGATTTGCCAAAGTGAAGAATTTTTTTTGCTGAAATTTTGCCTGCCAATCTTCTTGGCACAAGTGCTCACTCACTTATGCCAACTTGATAATGTCACAATGAGATGATTATAATGATCCTCACATTGCCTCTCCTTTTATAGGAGTCCAAAGTGAGTTTAGAAGCCCTTAACTTACTTTAAGGAGCCATTAAATTAGAATTGTTTATTCCTCCATGTGGGTGTGAAGCCCCAACATGTGGCTATGAAGCTCCAACTCAATATACAAGGGGTTTTCACCAAAACAAAACATATAATGTGAGTGCCGTCAAAGATTCCCACATGCTCGACACCGAGGACAATGTGGGAATACCTCCCAATGCTCTACAAAAACATCAACAATACCATCCTTTGAAGACAAGTTCAGAGCCTTTCCATCAACTTGCCATCAAAACCAAAGTTGCATTTGTAGGAAAATCCGGGGTTGAGCAAAAATGTTGTTGCATGACTGGGTCGATGGAGCATCCCGGTCCACTGACTATCAATCAATTCCCATAATAACATTTGTATACTAAACCCGGAGTACACTTGCCCACATAATAAGCCTGTATAACTTCTTTGGCCCTATCCATGGCCTCATACAATTAGCCTATTGTGGGATTATTGCTATCAACCAATCTTAGAACCTTTACCAAAGGTTCACTCACTCAACACACTTCTACCACACCTTCCCAGAAGGAGTCACTGTACACCACTCTGGCAATGGCTCTCCCATCCTCTCTCCTACTATATGTACAATTCTGCCACTCATCACAAACAAACATTTACTTCAACTCAAACTGACATTGATGCAAAGGCTGAAGAGTAAGGAAGTTGGCGGCAAAATGAATGCTTGCAGGACGCCGCAACTCCCTGCTTTTGGTGTGTCTCTTGATGAGGCTAAGAACGAAAGCATGGTTATATATGAACTTGGGGATGGTCCTAGCCCGATCAATCACCTCCTTGATGAAGGAAGTTTTCCCCATATCCTCGAGTATCAAATCAATACAATGTGCAACGCATGGAGTCTAGACCAATGAGCGGTGCCTCTCCATAAGCATCCTACTGGCATCCACATAATTAGCTGCATTATCTGTTATGATTTGCACCACATTATGCAAACCAATCTCCTGGATGAACCCATCCATCAATTCACACAACAATGCTGCATATTTTACGTGTGTTGATGCATCCACTGATTTGATAAACATGGTACCTCTAGGACAATGTACCAAGAAATTGAGAAGGGTCCTACCCTTCCTATTTGTCTAGCCATCAGACATCGCTATGCATCTAGAGAGTTTCCATGACTGCTTCAACTCCGTCAATCTAGAGTTGATGTCCTTTTCTACTTGAAGAATTGGCCCCCGCAACTCCTCAAAGGTAGCGCTTTTATACCTTGGGCCAACAATAGCAATGGCATCACACATTGGTTGCCAAAATGGATTGTTTTTGGTGATGCTAAGAGGTATGTCATTCCAGAAAAGACACCTCCCCATAATTTTGTCTGCTTCTGCCTTCTCCCTTTTCTTTAACATTGACATGATGGAAAGTTGTGCTCCAAAAGATGTGGACCTCTCGGTAGTTGAATCCGTGGAGCCCCTCCCACTACCCTCAGTGGTAGATAGCCTTGAACTTTTAATTGTAAGTTTGGCCTTCTTTGCGGCTGCATCTTCTTTCTTTTTATCCTCTTCTTCAACTGAATCATGCACAACTCTCATAATCTCCGGGGTATATTTAAGACAAATCCCAACATCATGCCCGAGGATTTTAGCCAAATGGTATTTTAACCTTCTAATCCCTCCCGTCATATGCATCCCACACAATTTGCAATTCAATCGTTGTCGGTTTGTCCCATATTTAGAGATCCCATACAACCAAAATGCGTCCAAAGGCTTTGACATATTTTCTTTGGAAGTTGACAACTTCAAAATTCAACCCTAAGGCACCAAAAACACAAGAAAATGACATTAAACTCCACTAGAAAAAAGATAATGGCCCATTGGTAAAGAAATCAGACCTCTAGATTAGATTATTAGCAATGAAAAATGACAATAAGAGGGTGGAGAAAAAATTAACATCAAGGATCAAGCTTGTTGTCCCATTAAAAAAAACCCTTACATTGTTTTATGGACATGGAAATCATGGCAGAATGAAAAAAAAAGAGCAAAATGTAGGCAAACCTAAGTTGTAGGAAACTTCCAACCACATGCCGTACTGGTACCGGAAACTAGGCGAAACGCCGAAATGGGTACAAAACTTGGTCGAAACGTCGTCGGCCGTACCCTACGATGTTTCACAAGTATGAAACATCGTACGGTACAGTCGATGATGTTTTGGTCGAGTTTCGACCCGTAAGGATGGCGTTTAGATGCTTTTTTGGTTGTCTGTGGGCCCTCATGGGCATCTGAGCAGGCCACGCCCCCCCCAAAAAAACTCACCAAATTTGTTGTTTTTTCCATTTTTAAGAAAGATAAACCATTCATACATGTTTTTTATTGGTTTATGGTTTAGGATTTTTTATGTCATTTATGTGTGTCATTATGTTTTTCTTGCAAGATAATGTGTTTTTTTTTTTTTTTAAATATAGATACATACATACATATATATATATATATATTGTTGATTTTTCATAGCATTAATTTAAGCATGAAGTTCATTCCATTTTAACAATTAACCATAACCATAAATGCTGCAGCAACCAAGATCACATGAAGAAGCACCATGCACAAGAACACAAGATTTATCCTGGGAAACCCTTCTCAAACAAGGGAGAAAAATCCTTTGCTATACTCTTCAAGAGAAAGACCTTTTCACCACCAAGAATATCCTAGCACACAAGAGGGTGCACAAAACCTTAGAACTCTAGCGCCCAAGAGAGGTGCGCAGCTTTGACCAAGAAGTGTACTTGCTGAAATTTCCAAAACTGACAAGTGTGTGTGTGTCTACAATGAAAGATTTCATCTTACTTATATTAGACTTGTCTTGTCAACTAAAGTGTCTATTGGCATAATAGGGCTGGCCTCACTTACACATATTAATTATTTATTATTATAACAATTAATATTACTATTACTATTAATTATCTTTTACAGTTTATCTTTAGACACAATAAGATAGGGCTCACCTGTACCCTTTACACAATAACTAGGGTTACAGGTAGGTCTGACTCTTGAACAACATGTAGAGTTGAACCGGAACCGGAACCGGTCGGTTTGATGGTCGACCGGTTCAAATTGGCCAATAAACCAAACCGGTCAGCCGATTTATGACCAAACCG
>ML793562.1:203489-214800 GCA_009831015.1 Picea engelmannii
GTCTTATATACAAGCAGAGAGAAGAGTGGTTGAAGGGAAAGACAAAGATGTGGGATGTGTTTTCTGATGATAAGGGTTTGAACTTTGAACAATAGTGTTGAGTTGGCATTAGCCAACTTGGATCTTAATGAACTAGTGCTAGATTCGGTCACTTTTGATGATGGTGATCCTATTGAGGGGTCATCCTCCAGAGTCCACATCAACAAATGCACGGATTGCATTGGATATAGGGGAGGAGGAGGAGGATGGAGGAGAGAGCAGTGGTAGTGATGCCAATTTTGATGATTATGACATGGAGGACTATTGACAATCACGACTCATGAGCTATGAGATTCTTCCATCTATGGTTCTAGTATCTACCCTATGGCTATTTTGTATTTTTCATTGGCATTCCCACCTATAGTATCAATGACTCTAACTTAGTATGTTATTTGGTGTTGTAGAGGCCATTTAGAGCCTCCTTGATTATGTATTTATGTTCCGATCTCTAGATATGTATTGCACTTGGTGTCGTTTTGATATATTCATGAGCATACTTTGGATATGTTGTCTCTAATTGTCTCTAATGCTTTGGAAACCTGATTTAAAATCTTAAAAATATATTTTTTTCGTTAAAATTTAAATATTTTATGTATTTTTTGAAAAACCGGTTCATTGAAACCGGTTTGACCGGTTCATTACCGGTTCCGGTTCAAGTTGGACCCTCGACCGGTTTCGGTATCGGTTTCGGTTTTTAAAACTATGGTTACAGGTAGGTCTGACTCTTGAACAACATATAGCAAAGGATCTGATACACCCACTAGTGCTCATCCACTAGGGGCACATCCATAGGGATGCCATGGACCTGATTCACTGCATTACACAAATGAACCAGGTCTTCACACGTGCAACTGTGCTCGTCCACAGGCACGTCTGCTCTACAGATCTGCTTTCCCACTGCCACCAACAGAAGGATCATCTGGAGTCTTCTCATCAACTCTGCTGCTGCTCAGAGGAGGCCATCACATCATCTTCATTTCTGTTCTCATGATGATGTGCCCAATGCTTTTGGGATTTCCCATGTTCACCTTGTGCTTAGCCACAGGCACGTCCTAACTCAACAGATCGCTTTTACATCGGATAATCATCTGGAGTTCTTCTCTCTCACGTCATGGAGGAGGCCATCTCTACATTTCTGACTCTGTCTCAGGCAGGAACCACGAACCCTTCATAGGGGATTTCTCTCAGGTTTGTATGCTGAGAGAAAGACTTCACAAGCTACTATGTTCCACATCTCATAGGTTTGTAAGCTGGAGGATGTCTCCCATAGCTGCTTTCATCAACACTCCCTCTCAGCTAGGGAGGCATTCTTCGTCAAGCCAAGTCTCATACCGATGTACTTTGAGTTTTGTTTTTGGCCAATGGTCATCCATACTCCCTCTTAACTCGGAAGGAGTTCTTCACCAAGTAAATGTTTGGTGTAGGAATTTGCAGTTTGCTTAGGTGGAGAAGGGCACTGCAAATAAACAATTTTCTTCTGCATCATATCTCTGACATAAGGCAATTTTGTCTCTTTGTGTGACAAACCATTAGGAAGCTCTGGGTTCTTTAAGGAGCTTTATATATGGCTCTTTGTCATCAAAATATGATCTATCTCATGGTCAAGTAGATTTGACGGAAGTATGTGAAGCCACATTTCTTCGTACACTTACTGCTATATATATATATATACTTTGTCTCTGGTGCATTTTAAGGCTACAGAGTTATATTTCCTGCTGCAATAGGAAATCATGGAAGATTTCAAGGTAGAACATCAACAAGATGTGCTCTTCCGGTCCATTGTACTTTCTGTTCAATCTGAATCGACATGAATCAAGTCCGGTGTTAACCGGATACATCAGTGATCCAATCAACTATGGATTGGTCTCATCTTGAAGCAACATCAATCTTCTTCTTTAAATCCATCACGGTGGACTTGTATTCTGTCATACTTCTTGTCCCAAGTAGTGTATCATACTCAAATTCTTTATGAAAATCAGTAGTCAATGCTTGCTAGTTTTAACAACTAGTATTTTTGAGTAAATCATCAGGATGAGGTTTTCGTCACCAACACTGTATAGGTTTGGATCAACAACACTTTTGCTGAAATCCAAACTCATCAAGAATCTATCTATCTGATATAGATTCCAACTCATGGATGGTGGTACGGATGGAAGTGAAATGGTTCATTGGGTCAAGTGTCTCATCATGGACAACTCCCTCTGTTTGTGAGAAACCTATGGCTTATAGATCACGTTTTGTATTTTCCTTGATACTTTCATCGGCTGCATGCTGTACCACAAGTTTTCTCCTTTTGGTCCTTGAATAATATCTTAAGTACTGTCTTAAAGTATGCTGATATTCTTCTGTTATGGCTTTTGGCCATACTAGTTTTCTTGTAACTTTTCTAAGACAAAGAGTCTTATCATCGATGAAGTGGCTCATATTTGAAGGATAGCTTGAAAAACTCTTCTGCTTTCTTGGAATGTGCCGTGAGAGGCTTGTATGTTTCTTTGCCTCTTGCATAGTGAGTCTAGGTAGGCATTTTATGCTTTGCTGTAATATCATTGAACATATCAACTGGAGCAACTGGAATAATGCCTTTCTCCCTCTGAACTGCTGAAGGGGGAGAAGGTATATTCTTACGGTCAATCTCCATCTAAGATTTTCTGGATCTTTAAAAAAAATTCTCTTCTTCAAGGACAACGTTTCTGCTTGTCTCAATCTGTCTCTGACCAGGGATGTCGATCTGGATTGTTTTGAAGATTCACTGTATCCCTCTTTCAAGAATATTTTTTCTGCTTTGTTCTTGCACAAGGAACAATGTTTTGGACTCCCGTACCAGGGATAATGGTCCAAGTTTTGAAAGCTCTTTTAATATAAGGAGTGATATGCAATCCACTATAAAAATTTAGAACAGAAAGATTTGACCTATTTTGTAGCAACGTTCTTCTTAGAGAAAATATTTCTCGTTTCTCCTTTCTTCATTTTCTTGTGGATCTGTATCAATGTCGGTAGTGGTGGCATATTGTTTTCTCTTCTTCCTGGTTGGACAATGTTTAGCAATATGTCCATACTTGTCACATCTGTAGCATTGAACTTTTGAGGCATCTCTTCTTTGATATCTTGAGTTTGATGAAGACTTTTCTTCTTTAAATGTTTGCCTGAAGTTTCTTTTGAATCTTCCTCCTTTTCTKGTATGAAGTGCAAGAGCATGATTTTCTTTTGGGTAATCTTCCACTCCTCTATTTTTGAGTCTTAGTTCTTCTTGAGTACAATCTATCCATAGTTGTTCAAAGGTTGGTAGAGTTTCTCTTCCATTGATACTCTGAAGGAAGGGCTCCCATGATTTTGGAAGATTCTGGAGAGTAGTTAAGACAAGTTCTCTATCAGACATGTTTTCTCCAATTGTCTCTAGTTGTTCTTTAACCCCTGATAACTTCATGAAGAAAATTGCAACTGTGTCATCTTTCGTCATCTTAGTACTTTGGAGTTGACTTCTCAAGGCGAGGGCTCTGAGAGTGTTGTCACTTTCAAACATTTCTTTCAATGTTTTATACATATCGTAGGCAGTCTTCAGATTTGAAATCCGGGGCAAGAGATGATCTCTTACTGAGTAGATGATTATTTTCCTTGCTCTGACGTCATCTTCTTTTCTTACTTTCTTCTCTAATTCAGTTGCCGTTTGTGGTAGAGTTTTAGTGGTTGCATCCAAGAGATCTTCTTCTTCAAGAGTGACTAGAAGCTTTGATTTCCAAGGGTTGAAGTTGCTTGCTCCATCAAGCCTATCTTCCATTGGAGTTATGTTCTTCATCTTTTCTTGAATCCTTGTAGTCTGGATTATGTTTGGACTTATGACTGGCAACAATCAATTTGATAGTATCACAAAGATGCTTGCTGATTTAGAACAATATTTTTTCAGAAAACCAGAAATATTCTGCAGAAATTTCGGCACCCTAGAAACCTTAGGGCCAAAAATCAAAATTTCTCGTAATTAAGTTTTGAGAGCTTCTGGAGATGCACTGGAAGAGGCCGTACTCTTCTATGCTGGAATTAGCCTCAGCGTCCAAGTTTCAGGGGCTGAAACACTTCAAGAAGGAGGGCCGTACAAAATTTTCTAGAACCCTGGGAAGGCCGTACAGTTTTGCAGAAGTGAAGGGTTTGCTGATAAGGGATGAGACTTGGTGAATGCTTGTGCAATGGGTTCTTTCATGACCTATGCTCTGATACCATGTTGATTTTTCATAGCATTAGGTTAAGAATGAAGTTCATTCCATTTTAACAATTAACCATAACCATAAATGTTGCAGGAACCAAGATCACATGAAGAAGCACCATGCATAAGAACACAATATATATCCTGGGAAACCCTTCTCAAACAAGGGAGAAAAACGCAGCCAAATCCTTTGTTATACTCTTCAAGAGAAAGACCTTTTCACCACCAAGAATATCCTAGCACACAAGAGGGTGCACAAAATCCTAGAACTCTAGCGCCCAAGAGAGGTGCGCAACTTTGACCAAGAAGTGTACTTGTTGAAATTTCCAAAACTCACAAGTGTGTGTGTGTCTACAATGAAAGATTTCATCTTACTTATATTAGAGTTGTCCTGTCAACTAAAGTATCTATTGGCACAATAGGGCCGACCTCACTTAGACATATTAAATATTTATTATTATAATAATTAATATTAATATTACTATTAATTATCTTTTACAGTTTATCTTTAGACACAATAAGATAGGTTTGACCTGTACTCTTTACACAATAACTAGGGTTATAGGTAGGTCGGACTCTTGAACAACATATAGCAAATGATCTGATACACCCACTAGTGCTCATCCACTAGGGGCACATCCATAGGGATGCCATGGACCTGATTCTTTGCATTACACAGATGAACCAGGTCTTCACATGTACACCTATGCTTGTCCACAAGCACGTCTGCTCTACAGATCTGCTTTCCCACTGCTACCAACATAAGGATCATCTGGAGTCTTCTCATCAACTCTGCTGCTGCTTAGAGGAGGCCATCACATCATCTTCATTTATGTTCTCATGATGATGTGCCCAATGCTTTTGGGATTTTCCACGTTCACCTTGTGCTTAGCCACAGGCACGTCCTAACTCAACAGATCGCTTTTACATCGGATAATCATCTGGATTTCTTCTCTGTCACGTCATGGAGGAGGCCATCTTTACATTTCTGACTCTGTTTCAGGCAGGAACCACGAACCCTTCATAGGGGCTTTCTCTCAGGTTTGTAAACAGAGAGAAAGAATTCACAAGACGCTATGTTCCACATCTCACAGGTTTGTAAGCTGGAGGATGTCTCCCATAGCTGCTTTCATCAACATCTATATATATATATATAGTCACCGGGTTCGACGATTTTCAAGCATAAAATTCGAAATTCGTCGATTTTTATCCAATCCCGAATTTATTCGATGAAATTCATCAAACTTCAAGCCGAATTTAACACCGAACGTCAAGCCAAATTTAATGCTGAATTTAATTGAAAAGCGACAACCTAACTAGGAAATTAAAGTTTTAAATTATCTAAATTTAAATTAAGTTTATATATATATATATATATATATATATATATATATATATATATATATATATATATTATCTTTTCATATTTTAATGCTCATGCATTTAGTATCAGGTAAGAACATTATATATCTGTCATATTGAATTGTAAAATATTATATTAAATTCTAAAAGGTATATTATTTTTAATTTATTTTCTATAAATAAAGGATATAAAATGAGAGAAAAAATAAAAATATAATATATATATATATATATATATCAACGAGAGGAATAAAACACTTCAGATTATTGGTCAAATAAGTTGTCATTGACTTTTATATGAGTTTTGGCCATTCATAACACTCGAAAAATTCAAATATTTTCTAACATTAGCGCCTTTGTAGCTTCTCTTAGTTCTTGATCTTGGCATTGAGAGAGAGTGATAGAGCTAGTTTTGAACTTATTGGTGATAATGCTTCTAGTGGTTTTACAATTTACTGCCCCTAGTGCTCTTGATGACATAGAGCTTATTGATGTAATAAGTAGGCCTCAGGAACATCAACACTGAAACTTGTGTTCATATTCTAGTTTTCTTTTTGCATGCTCACTTTTGTAAAACTTTTTAATGTTATGTTTTATAACTTTCATTAACATGTTTTTAGATTTTTATCATATGTGTTATAATGAGAGTATTGAATTTTATTATATATATTTTTTATTTTTCAAATTTTGTAGTCTGTCGAACTTAATGCTGAATTTTATCCCCAAAATTTTGACTGTCGATTTTTTGTCGAATTTCAAGCTCGCCGAATTCGAACACGAACCAGGTGACTAAGTATATATATATATATATATATATATATATATATATATATATATATATATATACGACGTTTCCCCTCGTGTATAAGACGTTTCCCCTGACGTTTCCCTCGACATTTCCATTTTTGGAGGGTTGCGTGTACTGTCGTACCCGTTTTGGAAACTTCCAGACGTTTCCCCGTTTCATGCATCTTAGAGGCAAACAAACATGCATAAATCTATGAAAAAAAACATTAACATGGTGGGATTTAAATACATACCTATGAATGGAAGATTCAACATTGGTTGGCAAATGAAATTGAACCCTTTCTCCATTAAAAAATGACCAAACCCTTCTTCCTTCAACAACAAAAAACTTAAATGACCAAAAAATATGATGAAATCGCTTTTATCCCCATAGCTTTAGCACGCTTGGCGATTTTTTCCATCGTGGCACAATTTTTCTGAAAAAACACGATGTTTGGTTAAAAAATCATGATTTTTTGAAGTTAAAAAGATTGTGATTTTTTCGGGCTGATTTTTCGTCGACCTGAAAAAAATCATGATTTTTCGGGACATTGCCGAAAAATCAGTGGTGTTTTCAACATTGATATATATATATATATATATATATATATATATATTTGCGTGGATGAATTTTTGCATGAAGGGATAAAAAGACATAAATCTCTCCTTAAGTGGAGGATAAATTTTATTAGTTATGTAAAAGTGCATAACGTGAAAATATTGGTAACATGAATAATGTGAAAATATTAAAGTTTATAAAAAAAGTAATTCTGAGGGTGCTTATTAACATTTACAAGGCATCATATTTAAAAAAGAAAAACAAATAGTTATGTAACAGAGTCTTACACTAAAGTATATTCAAGTATATCGGAATATAATAAAAATCATTGAAGCAGATTAATTGTGGGATTATTGTGCCTTGTATATTCATTATTATGCAAAATACTTAAGATTTGATATTGAGGATATATTTTGAAGAAAAGGAAAAAGAAAATCGCCAAAACAATTCAGAGAATTGAATAATCTATTATATATATTAAGAGAAAGGGTGCTCTATTCCATAGTTTTTAAACTTGGACCCGGACATCAACTCGATCACCTATCAACTCAGAATTGACTTAGACCTGGATTGACTCAGACTGATCTGATTTCAGTTATTCGGTTCACTGAAAAACACATTAAATAGTTAAATTTTAATGAAAAAAATTATTTTAAAGCTTTCAAACCATGATTCCAAACCATAGAGACAAAATATGCAATGTTTGCTCATCTATATACCATGTAAGGGTGTATATATCAAAATGGCATCGAGTGCAATACATATCAACAACAAAATACATAATCAATGAGGCTCTAAATGGCCTCTAAAGTCCATAAAACATGCTACAACTACAAGCTACTAGTGTACTACATGTTCATATTATCAGAGTTTTTGTGTAGGCAAAATTACTATTCAAAGCTTATTGTTTTGAGAGTAGTTTTAGTTTCAATTCATAGTAGTTTAGAATTTCAATTTTTTGAGTGCTATGATCTGTATGCCATTATCTGAAAAATTTAACATGAACTAGGATCTTGTCACCAATTTCTTTCCTTTAAATAGGAAGCATGGAAAACCAGATGGACATGTGAAGGAGGAGGCAAGTCCAATCTGTAAGCCATACTGTCGATCCTGTACAACACATTATATGGACTGTATTGCTTGGTGTTGAAATAATGTAACTGCAAAGTGTATTCTGATTATTATTTGATATATTATTCATTGGACGAATCCCCATTGTGGATTGATCATGTTGGCTATTGTAAAGGACCAAATCCCCTTTTGCGGATTGGTCAAAATGTAATTGTAATAGGTAGAATAAGAAGTCGGCCCTGCCAATGAAGAGACACTTCCACTTGGGCCAGACTTGTATAAATAAGGAGGCTAGCGCCTCACTTAGACACACTCACTTGTTCATTTGAGACACAAGTTTTGGAGCTGCAGAGAGAGAGAGAGAGAGAGAGAGAGAGAGAGAGAGGCGCATCTTTGGGAGAGGACTTTCTGTACTTGTTTGAGTTATCTCTTGGCATTGTATTGGCCATCTATAATAAGGAAGTTTTGTTGGGTTTTCTTCCCCATGAGGGTTTCCCAGGATAAATGATATGTCTCTTGTGATTGTGTATTTCTCAGTGATTCTATCTTATGCTATTGTTATCTATTGAAATGCAACGAACTCTAATAATAGCTTAAACATTAACATGGTATCAGAGCCAAGCTGAAGAGAGCATCTTTCACAAGAGAAAAGTGAAAAACGTCACTATTGCTGTACATGCAAATTAGGGCTTTTTGTTGGTGAGGTATTTTAGCCCTAAAACCATCTAGAAAAGTGTGCCCTCCCTCAAGGATCATTTTGGCACCTTCAGTGCACCTTTTCAGTGGCTAGATTTTTCGGAAAGTGAAACCCTAGTTTTCACAAAGTACCAGAAAACCAAAAAACCAGAGTACTAGAAGTATACCAGAAAACCAGAAGCACCAGTCCAACAATCCGCAGATCAAGTTTGAGGGGGTAAAAGTTGGATTTTCAGAAATCTGATTGCACCAGCTTACTCGCCTCAGCTCAGCGCATCTATCCCCTGGATCAGAATTTCAAAATTTGAAGTTCGAAAAATTAGGGTTTCCTCATAAAACCCTAAGTTGCAGTTGCAGTTGCAGTTGCAGTCTCAGAACCAGTTGCAGTATTAGTTGCAGTTGCAGCCGTAGTACCAGTTGCAGTCACCCTTGAAGTTCTTAAGAGTTGGTAATGATTACCACTGCTACCAGATGGAGCCACTACCTGCAAATGCTATCAGAGGTATGTACTCACATATGTTTAAATGGTTAAACTTTAAAGAGTATTTGCATGAGAAGGGATCTCTTATCATAGATCCAGAAGGATCTCAAGATCCAACACATTCAGAGGAATGATGCAACCCAGGTGTGATTATTCTGATATGCATCTTTTTGTTATGACATTATTTTGATCAGTGTTGCATGACCATCATTCTAACCTTTGATCAAAATATGAGTCAAGGTATTAGATGGATTAAAAATTGAGATCATAGAGCTTATCCTGTAACCCAACCTTCTGTCAAGATTGCGTATTGTCTCAGTACAGAAGACAGATTGAAGAAAGCACTCGTCATCTTGAGTGAAGGAGACTTGGAAGAAAAGCAAGCACTCATTCTTGAGGACAAGGCTCCGGGTCCCAAGAGAAACCTTGTGTGTTAGTTCCAGGTTGCCATGGAGGAATGCTTGATCACAACACTATGAGAGTGTTGACCTCATTTCGTATTGTATTCCTTACCTTTAATCTTTGCTTCAGACAAGTTACAAGTGATAGCTCTAAAGGAGCTACTATGATGATTGTTCGTGCTATTGCTTTATATTATCAAAAGGATATTATTCTTGCTTGTTGTTTTGTTGACCTTGTTGTAGGTCACAGGTAATAACCCTGAGGAAGTTATAGTGAAGGTTGCAAAAGGCAACGTACTAAAGGAGAAACCATAAATGAAACAATCATCATTGGAAAAGAAGAAAATGGCTTGTATAAGCTAAAGGGTCACTCAGAAGCTGCCATGGCCCACGCCATTGAGAATACATGTGAACTTTGGCATATAAGATTAGCTCACATCAACTACAAGGCGGTACCATACATATGCAAAGCTGTCACAGGTCTACCAGAGCTCAAGGTTGACCATGAAGGCGTGTGCAATGGATGTGCACAAGGGAAGAACATCAAGAACCTTTTCCGAAGAGAGACAACAAAGTAGGAGGAGTCCTAGAACTCATTCATTCAGATGTGTGTGGCCCAATGCCATCGTCCTCCATTAGTGGGTATGTATACTATGTGTCATTTATTGATGATTATTCTCGTAAGACCTGGGTGTATTTTTTTTGAAATCTAAAGATGAAGTGTTCAACAAATTCAAGGAATTCAAAGCCTTGATAGAGAATCTTTCTGAAAGAAAGATCAAGATACTTAGGTCAGATAATGGAGGAGAATACATGTCAAAAGAGTTTGTGAACTTCTGCAAAGATGTTGGGATCAAGAGGGAACTCACTACTCCCTATAATCCTCAACAAAATGGTGTAGCTGAAAGGAAGAACAGAACGATAATGGAAGCCGTGAAGACCATGATCCATGATCAAGATCTTCCAATGTGCTTATGGGCAGAAGCAACAATGACAACCGTATATGTGCAAAACCAATTGTCCCATAGTGCACTTGGGTTCAAGACCCTGGAAGAGATGTTCACCGGAAAGAAACCAGAGGTAAGCCATCTCAAAATATTTTGCTGCCCAATATTTATACATATTCCGAAAGAGAAGAGAAACAAGCTGGAACCCTCAGGAAAGAAGGGAATATTTGTGGGATACTGTGAGGTCTCCAAGGCCTTTAGGATTTATATACCAGGTCACCATAACATTGAGATCAACAGGGATGTGACCTTCGATGAAGATGCACCACTCAAGAAATCGAGAAGATGCCAGCTTGAAGAAGCATATGAAGAGGAACCCGTAATCCCCAGAATTGCAGAATCAATGAGGGAGGTTCCCAGAGTTGTTGAACAAGTGAGGGAAGTCGTAACTTCCCCCGATGAGGAAATTCTAGAAGATCATGACATAGTAGAATTTCAAGAACCTCCTCAGATGACGATCTCCCATAAAAGAAAGCCTGCTTGGGAAAGAGAGCTTATTCAAGATGGAGAGAAGTATGGTGTTCCCGAAGGAACCGTGAGACAGGTGAAGAGACCTAAGCCATTCTCCAGTTATATGGCTTTGATGTTTGATCTCCTAGAGAAAGAGCCTACTTGCTTTGAAGAAGCCATTCAGAAGAAAGAATGGGCAGATGCCATGACAGAAGAATACCAATCCATAATAAAGAACGATGTATGGGAAATAGTTCCCAGATC
>ML793562.1:233107-265320 GCA_009831015.1 Picea engelmannii
GGCCCAGGGTGGGGAATGGTCCAGGTTCAGAAGACAGGACAATTATTCTTCCTTGCTTGAGAAGAATAGTCCAGATATCTCATTGTTCTACTCCGAGGGCAGATATTCTTTCATATCTCACAGACGTGAGTGAAAGATTGGCCTAGATGATTCAGTTTATATCATAACATTGTTTCTGTGCAGATTGGTATTAGATGATTATCATGAAGACTGTATGACAGTAGATGTATACTACTGTGGTGGATATGTTCCACTATTCGTGACTATACGTTGTTGATCAAGTACTTGTGTGTTACTTGGTGTGGTAGTGTACCATTGGATTGTAGCTATGTACTACTATGGATAGACACAATTGTGTTCTATTTTTGTTCTAATTGTATTGAAGACTATCAACAGTTTATTGGAGACAATCATCAGCCAAATGAATGATGAATAGAGATTTTCCAGACGGAAAATGGTTCAGAACATTTACTCTTCTAGACTAGAAGAATGGCTCTTGTATCACTCTATGGAGTGAGCATCATGTCTGATTACTCAGATAGAGTATGGTTTCGAGAGATGATGCAGCTGATGACATTGATGATGATGATGGTGCTCATGATCTAGTCATGATCCAGTCTATACAACTATGTTGATGCTACCGGGTGAATGGTATGTTTTTGTGCTCAAGACCATTACCTGTAATACCTCCCTAACTAGGAGGGAGTGTTGATATTATGGTAGCTGCGGGAGGTTTTTACCTCCACGTGTGAACTTGACGAGAATAGAAGACTCTGGGAAGCAAGAGAAACACTAATGAGTTGGCTAATAACCCTAGAAGACTTGTCGGTTCAAGAAGATAATATGTATTAGATTATTAGTCTTCAAGAGAAGAAGTCGGCCAGAAGAATTAATATATATTGAACAGACAGGTACCCAAAAGGAGAAGTCGGCCCCAGTAAGTCTGCCAGAACCACTATAAATATAGGGCGCCAGTCTCTCATTTGACATATCTCAGCAATTGCAGAGAGCTAGTTCTGCGCAGTGTAGTTGTAGTCTTGTGCACAGGTTTGGAGGAGAACTGTTGGTGCAACTAGCAGTTACGTTTTGGCTTGGACTATCTCTTGGCTAGGGTTTGGACTATCTGATCAGCTCTTGTTGGTGCGCTATCCTTGGGGAAAGGTGCGTTACCCTTTGTTTGGCTATCTAGCCTAGGGTTTGCTTCCGAAATGATTCTCTGTCAAGGTTAAGGTGCTCGGAGGGTGGCTTTGGCCTATGGTTGGGTGACAAGGGTATTGGCAATGGTAAAACGAGCACACAATCTTTAAAATTCCAACATAAAGATGGAAGCAACCATGATCCTATGTGACAACCAGAGCTGCATAAAGATGACAGAGAATCCTGTATTCCATGACAGGTCGAAGCACATAGAGATCCGATATCATTACATTTGTGACATGGTGCAGAGAGGAGCCATAAATCTCCAATACGTTAGCATGGATGAATGGGTTGTCGATGTGTTGACCAAGCCTCTATCTCGTGTAAAGTTTGAGCACTTTCAAGATAAACTTGGTATAGTCCGAAAGGACATTCCTCGAAAGGGGGAGTAGCTGTTGTGATGTGACTAGTATCTTGCTTCCAGCTTGAGTGCTGTGACGTAAAGCAAGACGTTGTGATGTGACTAGTACTGTGCTTCCAGTTTGAGAGTTGTGACGTAAAGCCAGTCTAGTATCTTGCTTCGAGCTTGAGTGCTGTGACGTAAAGCAAGACGTTGTGATGTGACTAGTACTGTGCTTCCAGCTTGAGAGATGTGACGTAAAGCCAGTCTAGTATCTTGCTTCCAGCTTGAGTGTTGTGACGTAAAGCAAGACGTTGTGATGAGACTAGTACTGTGCTTCTAGCTTGATAGCTGTGACGTAAAGCCAGTCTAGTATCTTGCTTCCAGCTTGATTGCTATGACGTAAAGCAAGACGATGAGATGAGACTAGCACTGTGCTTCCGGCTTGATAGCTGTGACGTAAAGCCAGTCTAGTATCTTGCTTCCAGCTTGATTGTTGTGACGTAAAGCAAGACGATGAGATGAGACTAGTACTGTGCTTCTGGCTTGATAGCTATGACGTAAAGCGAGACGAGCACTGTGCTTCCAGCTTTACAGCTGTGATGTAAATCTAGTCCAATATTATGATGATGAGCCAACCTCGTGCTGTGATGACGATGTATTAGTTTTATACTAATCCATATTGATGCAAATGATGATTGCATTCCTTTGAGAATGACGATGCTGCCGATGAAGAAAACTTTCGATGATTTATAGATACGCTAGTCAGTGTTCCAAGACGATATTGATGATGTTGTCCTCCTGATGCTGTTGATGATGCAGTGCTCTCTCTCGCTTGATGCTTTTGAAGAATACCCTTCTGGTTAAGGGGGAGTGTTGAAATAATGTAACTGCAAAGTGTATTCTGATTATTATTTGATATATTATTCATTGGATCAATCCCCATTGTGGATTGATCATGTCAGCTATTGTAAAGGACCAAATCCCCTTCTGCAGATTGGTCAAAATGTAATTATAATAGGCAAAATAAGAAGTCGGCCCCAGAATATATTAAAGAGGCCCTAGAATATATTAAAGGTGGTTATAACCACCCAGATTGAGAAGTCGGCCCTGCTAGTGAAGAGACACTTCCACACGTGCCAGACTTGTATAAATAAGGAGGCTAGTGCCTCACTTAGACACACTCACTTGTTCATTTGAGAGACAAGTTTCAGAGCTGCAGTTGGAGAAGAGAGAGAGAGAGAGAGGCGCATCTTTGGGAGAGGACTTTTTGTACTTGTTTGAGTTATCTCTTGGCATTGTATTGGCTATCTATAATAAGGAAGTTTTGTTGGTTTTTCTTCCCCATGAGGGTTTCCCAGGATAAATGATGTGTCTCTTGTGATTGTGTATTTCTCAGTGATCCTATCTTATGCTATTGTTATCTATTGAAATGCAAAGAACTATAATAAAATCTTAAACATTAACACTTGGGTGCTAGTTTATTGTCCCCCAACTCAAAGTGCCTTTTGTTGTGATGTCATTGTCAAATTTGACCTTCATAGCAATGTTATCAGAATTGGAAACCAAACTGAACTGGTCAACCCCAAAAAAGCAAAACCGGACCAGACCCAACCGCAAAAAAAATTGAAAAAAAAAAGATCTACCAAAAACTACATAAAATATTCAAATTTTGAAAAAAAACATATATATTCATGTGCATCCATACAAATCCATACCATTTATACACAAATATGCAAAGTTTCTCATTAATATAGCAAGTAAGAGTGCATATAACCAAAATAGCACCTAGTGCAATCCATCTCTGAACCAAAATACATCAACAACGAGGCTTTAAATGGACTCTATATTCCAAAAAAAATCATGCTACAACAAATAACTAAGTATCATCAAGATCATGACTTAATTTGGATCCTCATCATTAGTGTCATCCTCTAAGCATTAAAATAAAATAGAGAAAGCTTAACATGCCAAATAAGTGATTTTACTTGAGTGAAGGGTACATTTTTACTAGGGTCATGACAGAGGAGTTCAACAATCAATGTCACTAACATCAAGGTACATAGAGGGCATGGTGTTAAATGCTAGTTCCATACCCTCATATATGATAGAATCCAGTGGAAACGTTGCAATCCTGCCAAACTTGAACTCCTGGAAATCGTTAAGTCTGCTGAATTTTGAATGGGACCTAAAATTCTAGTTTCTCCATATGAAGTGCAATGAGGTTGGAACCACTCTCAAACATCCTAAAACAATTAATGGTAATGTTAAAAATTTAAGTAAAACGATGAAAATGAAAGATAAAGGAGAATTACCATTACCCTAGTGTGGGTTTGGAATCTAATCGGTCGAGTAGGCATGGACTCGGTTGGTTTTTACGGTTCGGTACCAAATTGGTCACCGAACCGATTTGAAGGCCGGTTTGAATTGGCCAACTATGTGACCGACCAATTTGGTGAGTTGATATCGACTCGGGCCAAGTCTAAAAACACCGCTCTAATCATCAAAGTGCCAAGAAAAATGACATTACCCAAGTTTGACGATGAGGATGATTGAGAAGGCACAAGATGGATTAATAAAGTCTAAATTTATTTCGATTATTATAACATACTCGATGGGGAAGACAGAATTAGCTTTGGATCTATGCACTTGGATAAATTGGCCTTTGATTGGTTTTTATGGTGAACTCCAAATCTCAGGGGTTAGTTAGAGATTGGGACACATTAAAAAAAACTTTTTAAATGTTTCTAAGATATAGACCATACACAAAATACTACAATCTAAGGGGACAAGGGATCAAAACAACAAGGTTATGATGATTTAGAATGGAAAATTAGAGATTTAAACAAAACCCTTATCATCAAAGAAGAAGAAATTGTGCACACTCGAAGGGAATTAGAGAAGCAAGATATAGAAATTCACAAATTTCAATAATAGATAAAAGAGTTGCAACAACAAAATAACAATATAAAAAGTATTCACAAAATAGATACTGAAAATATCAGTAAAAAACTATCATTCAAAGACGATGAAATTTCTCATTTGAGAAATCATAATAAAACTTTACTGACGGAAATGAAGAAGTTGAAGAATGAGAAGAAGGCGCAACAAAAATTCAAAACATGGATAAGGGTACTAACATTGATGCAATCAATGTGGACAAACCTAATGTTGTTATCAATGAAGCTGTATCAGTGTAAGAGTTTCCAAAAGTTGAAATTGAAGGTAAAGAGACCTCAACAGATGGGATTGAAATTAAAATTCAAAGTGTCATTACTAATGAGGTCTTATCAGTGGAAGATTTTCCAAAAGTCGAGTTCAAGAAACAATTCAATGATAAAACATCTACAGATCTAGTGATTGTTGAAGTTCCATCAATCACCATTGATAAAGTTATTGATGCATCGGTGAATACAAAAGTATCACATATTAACATGTTGACTCAAGTAAATCACAAAAAAGATTAAGGACACCCAAATCATAGAAGCCATAGCATTCTAGAATCAACATACCCATATCTAAAGGTACCTATCAAGAGTCAATGGTGAACTTTCATATCGAACCATCCGAAGATCTATGTGCCTCAAAATCAATGACAAAGAATATCGAATCCATAATCTTATCATTAGAGAGTTAGAGAAAGAATCCACCTTGGATGGATTGATCCTTTCTTGTGTTAGCTTTTGGGGTAGCTCGGACAGGTACTTCCGCATTGGCGATGCCTGGCATGTGGAGGTGTTCTAGAGACACTCTCTAGAGTGGATTTTTTTTAATGACTAAGGTGACTCTTTATAAAGTTGAGTGACTTAAGTGATTTAAGTTATCTCAATGAGAGACTAAGTCACAGTCGTTGATCTCATAGGAGAAAGATCTAATCTTGACCGTTGGAGATCTGGGTTAGGGTCTTACTCATTAGGATATTATAAAAGAAGATCTAAGGAGAGTGAGAGGCACACAATGATGCATAGGAGCAAGAGGGATTCTTGCTCATGTACTTGTGTTTGAGTGGGCAAGGCTGAGGAAGTGTGAAGGGCAACAAGAGAGATAACAACCAAGTGGGTTAGGCTATTTGTTGCAGCATTGCATTCCTATGATGGGCCATTATCCCAGGACGAGAGCCCATGATTTTTAGCAATAAAATCAGACTCATAATTGGTTTTCCCATAAGGGTTTTTCTAGTGGTGTTTTACCCAAATATCTCGTGTGCATTGCGTGTTTGGTTTCTGTTGTTGTTTTAATGCTTTCACTGATATTGTTAAGAATCTAGCTGTATTGTGATTCAGTAAATTTGTTTTTTGCTTGGAATTAACAATGGGGCGCTAGGTTCTAGAAAATTCAACATATCAATCCGCCAATAATGTTCAAGGATTTGAACGTCATATCACCTTGTGTCCTCAACCTTATCTAATCGATGATAATTACAGAAGGTTGTTCATTTTAATGAGGAGAAGTTTCTGATTACCTATGTTTTGAGGACAAAGCATGTTTAAGAGGGGAAGACTTGTAATATCCCCAAGTATATTACATTTATTATCATAATGTAATAAATAAATATCATGTAATAATAGTCATAAGATAATCATTATGTGATATATAATGATGATAAGTTATGTAATAATGATAAGTCATGCCCTTTTACCAAGGACACGACTTATCACCCCTATGTGTATTTATATGCACGTCTTTGTATCTCAAGATATGTGAATGACTAATAAATAATATTTATTTATCCCTTGTGGAATATAAGGATTCGTACTTGTTATTATGGATGCTCAGGTGAAGTGACCAAGAGGTTTGCTTCAATATCATGACGAATTTTTATACGTGATGTCAAGACTTGAACATTGCACATTTGAAGATATAAAGTTTCAGTGAACCACATATACTTAGTGATAAAGACTATTAATGCAATGCAATGATGTGATGGGAAGACATGGACAAAGCGCTTTAGAAGGTTGCAGCCCAAGCAATCTAACAAATTGCATTTTTCCAACTAAAAGGAAATTAGTTTCTCTTTAATTTTTTGCCACGAGGAGCATATGAATTATCAACAACATGATGATTACAAAGACATGAAAGCAAATTTGTATGATTGCATGATACTAAGAATTTTATCCTGCATAAGAAGCTGGAAAAAGAGAAAATAAGTCAAAGTACCCTCCTAATGTCATACAGTAAAATTGTCTCCTGAGAGAGACTAGTGACATGTGACATGTGGCATCGATTTTCTTCAGCATTCATAGCATGGTAACATAATGTTAGCATAATAATATTGATCAGTTGAAACATGAAATTTGTATTGATCTATAAACAGTTTTACTTCACGATTAAGTTAGATAGCTGTTTAGGGTGCTTGGCCGTGGAGAACTCCTAACTCAAACAAATGGGCCAATAGAGAGGTGAAAAGAGAGAAAATTCTTAAGGTTATTCAGGGACCAAGTGGTAGATGACTACTGAGGTGCCTCTTTAAGCATGCAGAAGGACTTGTATTTTCTGCAATGTAATATTGATCAGTTGAAATTTGAAATTTATATTGATCTAAACAGTTTTACTTCACGATTAAGTTAGATAGCTGTTTAGGGTGCTTGGCTGTGGAGAACCACTAACTTAAAAAAATGGGCCATTGGAGAGGCAAAAAGAGAGAATTCTTATGGTTGTTAAAGGACCAAGCGGTAAATGTACTAAGGTGCCTCTTTAAGCATGCAGAAAGACTAGTATTTTCTGCAAAGGTTATCTCTGACCAGGTTTTCTGAATCCGGGAGTATTCCAGGCACAAATCTTTACTGCAAACAACTTTTAATATTCTTTCCCATTGTTTGATGAACTAGTATTTTTCCCCCTAACAAGGCCAAGGATACTTAACTTAGGGATTCACTTTTCTTTAATCCTAACATGCAATATACGATATTGATTATCATCATGATTCCTAAGTAATCTCAGGACTTGACAAACAAATTAGCACTTAGCAGAAAATGTAGTTTACTGCAATATGCTTTCTGTGGTGCTCAGGTTTCTCGTGTGCATTATCCTGGCCTTGAAAGTCATCCAGAGCATCACATTGCCAAGCGACAAATGAGCGGATTTGGTGGTGTGGTCAGTTTTGAGGTAAAATGTTTTTTCATGTCATTTTTGGATATATGATGTAAATTGTCACTCGCTCTTTTGGAAAAGGATTTTCACTATATATTGCTGACTATTGTATGGCAGATTGTTGGAGACTTACAGGCTACGTCCCGTTTTATTGATTCATTAAAAATTCCTTACATTGCCCCCTCTCTAGGAGGTTGTGAAAGCCTTGTCGAGCAGCCTACCATTATTTCCTACTGGTATGTTCATATGCCTTAACAGTGAATACAATTGTTCTGTCTGAGTTTGTTTGCACAACCATAATGCAGCACAGAGTATCATGTTCTTTATGTTATTTATTCTGCTATGTTCTGTTTTTCACTCATGGTGGATTATTTATCTGATTGGCTTGAAAAAATGCCATTCTCTGTTCTGGCTGACACACATTTCCTAGTCTTTTCAAAAAGAAATTGCTTAACTGCTCACATTTAAAGGTTGCCACGTTATAATGGGATTTGCTTTAGCTTACTAATTTTGGTAAATTCACTGAACAGGGATCAGAGCTCTGAAGAGAGAGCTCGTCTTGGTATCAAGGACAATTTAGTTCGATTTAGCTGTGGAGTTGAAGCTTTCGACGACATAGAAAGTGATGTCTTACAGGCTTTGGAAGCTGTCTAATGTATTATCAACTAAGCTGAACTGTTTTGGCGTGCTTTTGCATAAGTCATATCAAACATTTTGCTTTTGCATAGAGAGATATCATTTCTGGAAAAAATTCTTCATTAAAGCAAATGGCAAACTTTGTTAAGCTTTTGTTCAGCATGACAGGCTGTCTCGGGGGGTGTTAATTTTTTTGATTGTATCAGATTATTTGTAGTTTATAAATGATAAACAAATCTTTGATATCTATCATGGAAAAATCCTGATGTACATATTGTTGTTTTTGAGTGGGGGAGATTTAATTGTTCTGTTTTCCTTTACAGCTCGGAGCTTATTCCAACTTATTAGAAAATCTCTGAAAATGGATTAGCTATAGAGTACATATTTTAGCTGCTCCGAAAATCAAGCATAAAAGCCTTCGAGGGGCCTACCATTTATGTTACTTACACCCACATTCTCACCTGTACAGCAATTAGTTTGGGCCCACAGTTCATTTTTGCTGGTTTATATTTTAACATCTTTGGGCTTTTTTGGTGGCCCACAGTTCATTTTTGGTGGTTTATTTTTTTATATCTTTGGGTTTTTTTGGTAGCTTATTTTTTTATATCTTTGGGTTTTTTTGGTAGCGGCCACAAGTTTTTTAGTGCATTATTATTTTGATCTAAATTTTTAGGAGTGAAATCACTTGAGAAAGAGCCTATGATCTTGTTGGCATTGGAGGTACTCAGTGATTTCCATTCACAAATTTTAAGCTCAAAATTTAATTGTGGAGATTTGTCAGAAATTGAAGCACAGTTGCTGCAATTAGCATATTATGTGGAAATATCGTTGTCAATTGTTTGAATGCGCTATTTTTAGGGCCCAATATCCAAGGAAATTAGGTGTTCCCATTTACTTTAGCCTATTTAATGTCATCTTGAATTTGTTGGCTAGGGTTTAGTGAGAATGTTGTGATTTTTTGTAGGTTTTACTAAAGGTAGTGGTCTAAAATAGGTGTGTCCAAATTTTAAAGAAATGGCATTAACGGAATTAAGCTAATCTATAATTAATCTTTTGGGGTTTCTTAAGCTGGTAGGATGCCGACTAACACCCTTGTAGAGTGTATTTTGATACTTTCTATTGTCTGTTCAATGTGTTAGGTAGTTTGGCGAGGTTCACTTGCAAGTCCTGCATGCCTAGCAGCTGCTGGGCTTGTGCTTAAACGTCCAGTAAAAAGGGCAATTTTTTTTTGACATTGTGGTGATTATGTTGTCATTTTGCTTTTTATTTACATAAACCGCCCAATTTTCGGCCTGAGCAGGACTGAGACTCCTGGGACATGTGGCTTTGGGTGTATATTGTATCACAGAATACGGACAACCATCGTTATTTAAATAAATGGTTAATCAATTTAAATATTTATTATAATCATTAAAACAAGTCATCGAGGTCCGTCAAAGCTCCCGTTGAGGATGTTGTGATCATAGCAGCTAAGGGTGGAATCGGAGCCATAATTGGATTATAGATGTTATCATTGGAGCTTGAGCTTGTTTATCGTTGGAGCATTGGAGTAAATTAAGAGGTTAAAACTTAGACAAGTTAGACTATTTATCCATAAAAAAAATTCCCCAAATTTGATGGAAATTTTGTGGGAAGTTATAGTTCCACTTGAATTATCTGAAATTTGATCATTGAACTTTGCTTTTATGGTTTTTGAATTATCTGAAATTTGATCATTGAACTTTGCTTTTATGGGTTTTGAATTATCTGAAATTTGATCATTGAACTTTGCTTTTATGGGTTTTGGTCCATTTTAGGAATAAAAAATGAGTGGATCAAGTTGGCTTTCAAGTGTTTTGATCCATTTTAAGAATAAAAAAATGAGTGGATCAAGTTGGAACTTTGCCTCACTGAAAAAAATAAACCTCCTGTTGAAATATTGAGTTTGTTCGCTTTTTAACTTACTCCGTATATTAGTACCCATGAAGTAATAACCTTTAAATTGCTATCTTTTTTTTTTAACCATTGTGGGCTTTGTCCAAAATGAGTTATATTTGTTTTTTGGGGATAACTTGTTCAACTATATTATTTGTTTTGACAAAGCATTGTGAATGTCTACTTTTCTATTTTGCTGCCCCATGACAAAGAATACTTGGTCATTACCCTTCGTCTTAGTCTATCTAAATTTGTCAACAATGTTTTGAGCTGAGGGAGCTTTTCTATGGTTGTTGAAAAAAGGTGCAAACTTATTAGCTTGCACCACCCATTTAGCCTTTGGTTCAATGTTCTATTTTGATTCAAAATTACAATGAATGAATATTGGTTCTCAATAGTAATGAGTTTATAGTTATTTCACGTTACTTACAAACCTCTTGCCACTGCAAGTTACATTATGTTGCCTCCTTGTATTACCTTTGTAAGTACACCATATCTAGTTATTCTTCTTTGTGGAAATATTTGTAGGTTTCTTTTTCGATGAAACATGTTTGAATTCTTATAATATAAAAACTACGAAGTCTGTAGAGATGTGGTCTAATGACAACTTGAAGTGGTTTTTGTGACAATAATCATGCTTATCCTCTGTATGGGGTTTGTCGGATGTGGCTATTGATTATATTAAATATTGTTGATGTGGCTTTTAAGTAGATTATTGTACGACATTAGGAAGGTATCAACAAACCCTATTTTCCACTAAAGTGTGAGGATGGGTTGATCTTATTTCTGGGCTTATCATCCATAAAAATATGGGTTCCTATTTTTTTTTTTAGGAACACTAGGGAGATTACAAATTCCTTGTTTAGGTCTTGGCAAAATCATAATAATTAATCAAATTAGTGAAGGGCTTATCATCCATAAAAATATAGTTTCGTATTTTATTTTTTTGGAACACTAGGGAGATTACAAATTCCTTGTTAGGTCTTAGGCAAAATCATAATAATAATCAAAGTAGTGAGAAAATAAAGTGGCCAAACATATTCAATGGGAGATTACAAATTCCTTGTTTAGGTCTCGGCAAAATCATAATAATCAATCAAAGTATTGAGAAAATAAAGTGGCCAAACATATTCAATGGAATGTGAATCTTTTTGGGCCACTCGATTAAATTTCCATAAGTGTTGATTGCTTTTTGATGTAATAATGTGTAAATATTGCTCATGTGAATAAAGTCTAGGAGAGATTCCTCTAAAAGGGTATTTTCTATTTTTGTTGTTGTTAACTTTGTGCACTCGATGAACTTTGCATGTTTTGATTTTTGTACCTTTTTGTTAGTTATCCCATGCTTTTCACTGATTTTCTATTTCCTACAACATGATATTAGAGCCATAGGTTTGTAGCTCAATGCTTTTGTCTTTTAAATTATATTTTTGGTTGAAAAGTGCTCTCAACAACAAAAATTCCAAACACGAGTGACAAATAAAATGGAGATGGCATCTAACATTGACATTATAGTAGATTCTTTGAGCCATGCTAGACAATTTGATGGCCAAATGTTTAATATCTTGAAAATGAGGATGTAAATGTTACTGCTGGAGAAGGAATTGCATAGATGGGTGGATGGGAAAGACACCAATGATGCATAGAGCATAAGAAATCAAGAAGGGGGAGATTAGGGATATAAAAGTTTGAACCCACATTATCCACCACTTGTTTGATAATATTGTTTTCATTGTAAAAATGCGGCATACATGGAACTTTGCATGGGAATAAATGAATGTGTATAAGACAAAAGAAAGATGTGACGCAAGACTTCTATTGAGGAAGAAATTCCTTGGGTTGAAGATGTAAGAATAAAAAAGCTTGCGATATTTATTGTCCATATTTAGGGTTATCGAGGAAGAAATTCCTTGGGTTAAAGATGTAAGAATAAAAAAGCTTGCGATATTTATTGTCCATATTTAGGGTTCTCATGGATGATTTCTTTGTGTATGGTGCACTAGTCTCTAATGGGGATATCATGATTAGCCTTTAAAGTATGCTTGCTTCTTACGAAGGTTGGTTTTAGTACCAAGGAATAAATTGACCTTCAAAAAAGTACATTCTACACTTAGGAAGAATTAAGTAAGGATGTCGAGATGATTTTAAACTTTGGTTCTTCCTCAACATTGTTTTGAAGGACCCTGGATGGGGTGTTCGCTTGTCCAAACAAAAACGTGGCTGGCGTGACAGACTTGATGCCTAGCCTGAGATCATTGGGAGCCACGCCACTGGCGTGACAAACTTCATGCCTAGCCTGAGATCATTGGGAGCCACGCTACCACTGCATGTTGCTCCATGCATCCACTCACATGTCAGTTGAACCTCCACAGAGCAGCTGGCAACCGTCCCCTCGTGAGCTCGTCAGACTAATAGTTATAATGGCAAGGAATGTCAGGAGGCTAGGATTCACGGGTAGTGCAACTCGCACGTCGGGGATGGCGACCCACTTGTACTCATGCAGGGAAATGACAATCAATTTAATCATGGTAGCGAGTGACCGGAGGTCGAGGACAAGCCTTTGCATGGGCTTCTGGATTTGATCAAAATCTTCCATGTTGTTGACAGTTATGGAAAGTCACGGGAATGAGAGTATGTAAGGCCTATCCAAACAAAGCCTTATAAAACATAAATTTAAATATAGAAATGCAATCATAATTTCTTTATAGTTTATTATTCAACATAATAACAATTCAACATAATAACAATGTTCAACATAATTAAAAATGAGTAGCATGATAATAAACATGTTTAGCATGAATATTATGAACAATATATCAATAATGAACATATCATAAATACCTCAAACTGATGTTGTTATGAAGCTCTGCCCAAAATTGACTAGCCTCCCAGCCAGCTAGGAACAACCTATTCGGCTCTTTAGCCCCAGGATTTCTTACGGTTTCTTGGCCCCCGAGCCCAAAATTCTCAGCAACAGGTGCCCCCTGTGAAAGTCCTCAAGTCTGTAAGCACAAAACAATTGCATAACAAATACACAATCTCCACTGCCTCGTCCCTTCTCTTTTCTCCAATATGAAAATATTACTCCAAACCAAAGAAGACCCCTTCTCGAGTGTTCCCCCTTGCTTTATCCTCATTTCCCTCATTATTCACCACCTTATCCCCCCATTAAGTCTCAACCACCTTATCCCCCCTCCATAAATGAATCCAACTATCAATACAATTGTATTATTAACTAAGTCTTCATAATACAAATTAATAATTCATTAAACTAATATTAATTAAACAAACATTTAATCATGATAACTAATTAATTAATTAGGGTGGTTACATACATCCACTCTTCAGGAAACTTCGTCCTGAAGTTTAAGCAATTTATAATACAAGGGAAATGACACATGATTCACACATTCATATCCAATAAACAACATTATCAGTAAGTAAGCCAAATAAAACTCATACATATTAGTGTACATGTGCAAGAAATGCATGTGTAGCTAGCACATACAAGTCTCGTGTATGTATTAATAACAATAACTATCACCTCTATAGTAATTTCTGTATGCATTCAATCCAATCAACAAGACTATTCATGTTATAAAAGACAATAAACCAATCAAATGTTTGTGAAATCCCTTAATTACAATAATCTAGCTCAACAAGGTTTATTTAGACAATTGTAGTTTAGTTAAGTAATTATGAATATACATATATACACATTTTCTTTTTAGAAGAAAAAACAATAAATTCCACCATAAGACAAATCTCCATACACTTTCAATTAGTTCTATTCATCCTTCCTAACTTACTTCCATTTTCCATTCCTATCCTTCCTCTGCTGGACTATCTTGGAGCGTCAACTATATTGACCTAACTCCAAATAGAACCCATAAGCGGAAGTGTCACTATCTTGACCAAGCTTCCCCAGTAGACAACTGACAGTCACCATCACACGTCTAGGGGAGCGTAAGATAACACCGTCCTCCCATGACTTCAGGTTTCAGAGGATACACGGTGGGAAATGCCTCCACCCTTCTTAATAGGACTAGGGTCCACACCCTACAATGGAATATATAGTGGCACCGTGTTGTTGGGAATTTTGTCACCGTTTATTCAGTTTGGGCAGTCTCACCACCCGAAAACCTGCACTGGTCCATATATCATAACAGTGCATTCGTACCAATATAATTTCACATACAGAGATTCATACCATATTGTTTCTCGGTCGGTGGTCATGACATCCGCTTTTATTACCATTATCCCTTGGCTATCTCATAACCCATTGACCTGCAAATTAGTCTATAACAAAAACTTATACATATCTATGCATTATCATAATGTAAATGCATCCGACCATAATCTCAATTCGGTTTCCATGTACCAACAACTTTAATGTCAAAATTTCCAAGTTAGAAATAGATCTCATAATATCCCCATAATTCAATTAACGTTGTCCGTTCATAGAATTTTCGTTTATATAATAAATTGCATCATATCCACTATCATTCACATAATGTTAAACATTCATAGATTTCACATTCACATAATAGATTGCATTATATCCATCATCATTCAAGTGACATTTAAACATTTATAGAATTTCCATTCACATAGTAGGTCGCATCATATCCATCATCATTCAAATAACATTTAAACATTCATAGAATTTACATTCACATAGTAGATCGCATCATATCCATCATCGTTCAAGTAACGTTTAAACATTCATAAAGGTTCATATGTCTTAAAAGTTCAAGTGTATCATTAATAGTTTCCCGGTGAATAGAAAATAAAGGTGATTAGGCCTCAGGTAATCCTAGTTGTCTAAGTCAAAAGGTGGTGTTACATACACTCAACCTTCGAGAAACATATTTTCGAGGTGGTAAAAAAAGTGAGGGATAATTTCGTTGTAATGTCTCGGCATCCTCCCAAATAGAAGATCCTGGACTATACTTGTCCCACTAGACCTTAACTTGGTCTACTAGACAGTTCCTGAGCTGTCGGACTCTATGGTCCAATATGCGTAACGGTTCTACCGTGAGGGTTCTCGCGTCCGATACCTGCAATTCCTTCCAATTTAGTTTATGTGATTCGTCAACAACATAATGACGTAGAACAAATACATGAAAAATATTATGAGTTTTATGCAAGTGGGGTGGCAGTACGAGACGATAGGTAACAGGTCCAATTTTCTCTTGGATTTTGAACGGTCCTATAAATTGAGGTGACAACTTTGTCCCCTTCTCGAACCGAATGACACTCTTATTAGGCCTGATACGAATGAAAACTTGATCTCCCACTTTATAACTTCGGTCAGTCCTATGTGCATCAACATAACTTTTCTGTCTATCATGTGTTTCTTTTAGTCTATGCTTAATCTATATCACCTGTTCCTCCATCTCTTGAATCAATTCTGGCCCAACTGTTACTCAATCTTCTAATCTTTCCCAACTCAACGGTGTTCTGCATGGCCTTCCATACAGAGCTTCATAGGGTGGCATTTCGATGGAGCTACAAAAACTGTTATTGTAGGCGAATTCTACCAAAGGTAGGTACTTCTTTCAATGGGTTTGATTATCCATGACATACATCCTAAGCATGTCTTCCATGACTTGATTTACTCTCTCAATTTTCTCATCTGTTTCTGGATGATAAGTTGTGCTTAAGTTCAACTGCGTCCCCAACACTGATTGCAAACTTGTCCAAAACCTAGAAGTGAATATGGAGTGCCTATCTGAAATGATCTTCTTGGGTATCCCGTGCAAATAGATGACCTCACATACAAACACACGTTCCACATTAGTGACATCGTAAGTGTCTCTAACCAGAATAAAATGAACACTCTTGGTCAATTTATCAACTATCACAAGAATGACATTGTGTCTATGAGATGTGAGCGGCAACCTCAAAACAAAATACATAGAAATGACTTCCCACTTGGACTATGTCGCACTTCATGCCTACCCAGAAGAAGAGCTTCCTCGTGTCTGCGTACATTTTCTTCACACCCGGATGCGCACAATAAAGTGCTCTATGGGCTTCTTTCAGTATGATGCTTCAAATATCCCCACCTTCGGGGATGTACATCCTTCCTCGATATCTTAATAGTCCATCTTCTTCCAGGCTATATCCATCATACTTTGGATCTAACTGCCTCCCACTCTCGAGGTTTGAAGTAACCTTTAAATACCAACTATCTCCAAGGAGTTGCGTCAACACACATTCCCGCAGATTGACTTTTAAGGGTACCAAGGAGAAGACAGACACGTGGTCTCCTACTCAAGGCATCTGCGACCAGATTTTATTTTCCCTTGATGTATGAAATACCAAAATCGTACTCACTCAAAAACTCACTCCATCGCCTCTCCCTGGCATTAAGATCCCTCTGAGTGAAGATATGTTTTAAACTTTCATGGTCTGTTTTAAGCTAAAAGTTTCACCCCACTAGATAGTGCCTCCAAAGTTTCAGAGCTAGTATTACATTTGCCAACTCTAAATCATGAGTAGCATAAATCTCCTCGTGTTTCTTAAACTTCCTTGATGCATACGCTATCACTCCTCCATCCTGCATTAGCACGGCCCCCAACCCTTGTTTCGAGGCATCCATGCAGACTGTGAAGTCCTTTTCCATATCTAACACTCATAGAATTGGTGCACTAGTTAGTAACCTCTTAAGCTCGATGAATGCACTATCACATTCTTCTGTCCATTCATACCTGACCCCCTTGCACTGCAAAGTGGTGTTGGGTTTCGTTATTTTAGAGAACCCTTCCACAAATATCTGATAATAACCTCCTAGCCCCATGAAGCTTCTTATCTCATGAGCATTTTTCGGCACTGACCATTCCATAATGCCCTTTACCTTTTTTGGGTCCACAGAGATTCCTTCACCGGAAATGAAATGACCTAAATAGTGAATTTCTTTCTGGAAGAAGGAACACTTCGACAACTTCCCATACAATTTGTTCTCTCTAAGGCAGGACAACACTACTCGCAAGTGTTCCTCAGGTTCTCCTTCGTTCTTGGAATAGATGAGGATATCATCTAAAAAGACTTGTACAAAACGATTTAAGTACTTCCAGAATACACTGTTCATGAGGCTCATGAATACTGCTGGCACATTGGTCAATTCGAAAGGTACTACAACGAACTCGTAATGCTCAAACCGAGTTTGAAAGATAGTTTTAGGAATATCGCCTTCCTTAATCCTTAACTGGTGATACCCTGATCGCAAATCAATTTTTGAGAATACCACTGCTCATTTCATCTGATCAAAGAGATCATCTATCTGTGGCATTGGGTACCTATATTTCACTGTAGCACGGTTCAAGTCCCTGTAATCTATACACAATCGTAAGGAACCATCATTCTTCTTCACAAAAATTACTGGTGCACCCCAAGGTGAGACATTGGGCCTTATTAGCCCTAAGTCGAGTAGCTCTTTCAACTGCATCTGCAACTCACAAAGTTCTGGCGTTGTCATCCTATACAGAGTCTTGGAAATTGGTTCTACACCATGTTTTAACTCAATAGTAAAATCAAGCTCCCTCTCAGGAGGTAACCCTGACAACTCGTTCGGAAAAACATCCTTAAACTCTGACAATACTGGGTACTGATCCAAGGAGGGTCCTCTCCTTTCATTCATTGCTTCTACTACATATAGTCTACACCCTTGCCTCATGCACCACTTAACCTTCATAGTTGAGATAAAACGTAGAGACACCTTTCTCCATACATCGTGGATCTCTACTGGCCTTCCTTCATCGTCAACACAAAGCACCCTTTTTGCGAAACAATCTACCATAGCTCGATGGGCTTCTAACAAATCCATTCCAATGATTAGGTCATACATCCCGAGAGCAGTGACGTATACCTTCAACCTGGTAGTACACACTCCCAGGTCTACTAGACAATTATCAATGCTAGGTCCTACCGCTTGTTTTTCCTTTGAAGCCATCTCGACTTGTTTAAAGACATCGTGCTCGTAGGCTACCAACCCACTCTTTTCTAATGCAGAAGGTGAAATGAAACTATCTGTAGCACCATAATCAAATAAAATTTTAACATTGATATGATTTAGCGTACCTGACGACTCCACCACCGTGGATTGATGTTTTGCCTGATGATTATTAACTGCTGCATAAATCTGGTGGATGCCGCTTGCTCTTCCCATCAGGGTCTTTCCTTCTCTATGCACAAATCCTCCTTGCAACTCTGGGCAGTCACACTGGTAATGGGGTCCTCCACAACCCCAACATGTAACACGAAATGAAACCTGCACACTGCTTTGTGACGATCTCTGAAATGAGTTCCTTCCCCTGCTAGCTGCTTCCTGAGAAGGTCGTGGACCTGTCTGCGTTGTTGGTGATGAACGAGATGCTGCACTTGCTGCCATCGAAATACATGTGGAAGTTGTCCTTGGTGCGACTCTATTACCATAAGGAGGTGGCTTAGAGCTCCCTCCCCTAGAGAAGGTCTTAGGGGCCTTCCCCAAGAATTCAGGATGATGTGGAAAGGTCAATCTCATATCCCCGTTTAAGCTCATGTGTTCCTCAACATAACGTGAATTTTCAACTGCTTCCGCTACTGAAGGCGGTTTCCACATCCGTACCATGACCCTTATCTTAGGGTTTAACCCATAGACAAAGTGTTCTGCCTGTCGTTGATTATTATCCATGTATGAAACATATTTTACCAATTCCATGAACCTGATCTCGTACTCTTCCACGGTCCTGTTTCCCCGTACTAGAGAATGAAATGCTCCCACCTGTTGTTCCTTGTAGTAAGTTGGTAGATATTTCCTTCGGAACCTTTCCTCAAAAAGTTCCCAAGAGACGGTGTCTGGGGTAAGGTGCAACTGCTTCTCCAAGTTGCTCCACCAATTCAAGGCACTGTCCCTTAATTGAAAGATTGTTATTTTCACCTTTGATGTGGAAACATAGTCTCTTAAGGCAAAACATTGTGTCATTCCTTCCAACCATGCTTCTGCACGTTCATTGGAACGACGCCCAACAAACTCTGGAAGTTTGATCTTCTACAGTTCTCTAGTAATGTCCTTGGGTGGAGGCCCTCCCGCTGAATCCCTCGATGCTTCAAGGTTACCCACTCCAGATAGTGGGGGCTCCACTTCGACCCATGCTGGCTGACGCCCCTTTAAAGTCTAATTAATGGCCTCCAAAGAGCACATAATGAGAGCTAATTTAGGCGATGGTGGTGGCAGCGTTGGCGGTCCTTGCGACGATGCCCCTCTACCTCAATTTCCTCGAGTCCTAATCATCCTGTATAATTGAATCTGCATCAACCAAATGTTTGTCATGAAAGAGTCTAAGACAATTCACATTTGCGCAACTTATACTTGAAAACATAGGTTTAGGCGTAAGTTTTTTTTTTACTTGTCTGTAAACAAACGTTACTCTCTTTAGGGTAAGTGGCTAGGTCAGGGTCGAAAGCCTCTAAGATCGATGTCTTCGCCTAAGAAAACTACTCTAAGTTTTTTTTTTACTTGTCTGTAAACAAACGTTACTCTCTTTAGGGTAAGTGGCTAGGTCAGGGTCGAAAGCCTCTAAGATCGATGTCTTCGCCTAAGAAAACTACTCACTCTCTCGCCTTAATCAACACATTCAATTTAATCAAGAAAATTAATATTATTATTGATATCATGATTAAGTACTTAATTAGTTACTAATTAATTGATCATTCCAATTAATTAATTACTTTTAATTAATTACATTAATTAGTTTTATTTTAAAACACACACACACACACACACACATATATTGTTTTATTAATAAATAATTAAAAAAATTAAACCTAAATTAAATGGTAATAATTTAAATAAATAAATATAAAAAATATAAAAAATAAATTAATTAAAATATTATTAATAAAAAAAATTACAATAATTAAAATTTAAAAAAAGAGAGTCGGGCACGCATGAGGCCCATGTGCCCCCCCCTTCCTACGAGCTCTCATCCCCCAAAACCCTACATGCACTCGCTCGGGTTCTCCATCCCCAAACCCTACACCCCTCCACAACGCTCCTTCCTCTACCGCCTCTCCCACTCTGCAAATGCGGTCAGACCTCTCTCACTCCGCAACTGCGGCAGGGTTTATGGTCTATGGATTGGTGGTGCAAAGAAACCCATCCCTTATGGGCTCCTCTCAGCTTGGGGATTGGTTTCTCCCCTGGCCATGGCTTGGGTTGTGGTCGCTGGATTTTGCAAAAACGGTGGTGATTTGGGCATAGAACATATGCCCATCGTGGGCTCCTCCTTCGTGGTGCTTGGGAAAAACTATGGCGCTTAAACTAGGGCTTTGTATTGTATTAAGTATGGTCTCTTGGGATTGGCGTTGGGATTTGTATTGTGTTAATGTGCTAACATGTGTGTTGTGTATGGCAGGTGCTCTTGAATCGATGGTTGTGGATTTGGAGATTGGGCCTGCGTAGTGCAATGAAGCACCCATAGTGGGCTCCTCCTCCATGTGACTAAGCACTTTGGGTGCTTGGTCTCAGCGTTGGTGCGTTTTGTTGTTGTTGGGTGCTTAGATGATAGCTCGCGTTTAACAAATAATGCCCTTTGTGAGGAGTATCCTTAAAAGGATTCTACTTAGCCTATAGGTCTCTGCTGGGGTTGAAGCCCTTTTTGTTTTTCTGTTTCTTGTAGATCTGCGGTTGGGTGTCACGTTTCTGCCCGAAATTCTATGTGGGCATTGAGATATTAGTGTTTTGTTGATACTCACTATGGGTTTTTCCTGCATTAGTGAAAAGGGTCCACCCTGATTGAAATTTGAAGGCCCCGTATCATCAATAGCAGAACAAAATCGTGTTTTTGAATTTTTATTTGTTTTGGGTTCAATATGGGGATGGGATCAGGCAAAGGCGGGGCTTCTGTGAATGACAATGTCCTGAAAAATATCATGCTGAGCTACACCTATGTGAGCATCTGGATCTTTCTGAGCTTCAGTGTGATTGTGTTCAACAAGTACATCCTTGACAGGAAGATGTACAACTGGCCCTTCCCCATTAGCCTGACCATGATCCACATGGAATTATGTTCATTCCTCGCCGTATTGTTGGTGAGAGTCCTGAAACTTGTTGAGCCAATTGGGATGACAAGGGAGGTCTACCTGTCCTCAGTTGTGCCCATCGGAGCCCTGTACTCACTCAGCCTCTGGTTCTCCAATTCATCTTACATTTATCTATCTGTCTCCTTCATCCATATGCTAAAGGCCCTCATGCCTGTGGCCGTGTATTCCATTGGAGTTTCCCTGAAGAAAGAGACTGTCAAGTCCAATACCATGGCGAACATGATTGGCATATCATTTGGTGTGGCCATTGCAGCATATGGGGAGGCCAAGTTTGGTTCATGAGGTGTGTTGCTTTAATTGGGTGCAGTTGCGTTTGAGGCTACAAAGTTGGTATTGATCCAGATCTTTCTTACGTCAAAGGGAATCACTTTGAATCCCATTACCTCATTGTATTATGTTGCCCCATGATGCCTTATGTTCTTGACTGTCCCCTGGTTGTTTGTTGAGTTTCCAATGCTCAAGGAAAGTTCAACCTTCCATTTGGATTATTTCATCTTTGACACAAACTCCATCTATGCCTTTGCCCTTAACCTTGCAATTTTCCTTTTGATCAGAAAGACTTCAACTTTGACGATGAATGTCGTTGGTGTTGTCAAGGATTGGCTTCTCATTGCATTCTCATGGTCGATTATCAAGGACACAATGACACCGGTCAATTTGCTAGGCTACGGGCTTGCCTTTTTGGGTGTTTGTTACTATAATCATTCTGAATTACAGGTTTTGAAATTGAAGGAGGTTCAAAAGAAGAGTGCCCCAACAGATGAAGAGGCTAGTTTGTCAATGGAGCAGAGACCAGAGCGGGATAGAGAAAATTTAACAGGGAAGAGTGATGCTCATGCATAAAAGTTTGGTAGGAATTAAATAGTTTTTACTCTTTTTTTTTTAGAAAAATGCCCTATGGCTCGAGAAAGCACATGAACACAGATCTATTCTGTCAAATCCACCTGTAGTCAAATTTGGGTTAAAATTTTATTGTATTCATTTTTCAATGCTAGTCATTGCCATGGGTGTTCRGAATTAGGTCTAGATTTGAGATTTTAAGTCAGCAGAGCTGAACCAGAGGAAGATTTAGAATGTCTCATTTATTTCTATTATATTTAGACTGATGTTTTCATTCAAATCTAAGAATGTTTTGTTTCAGTATGTCGTACTTTTGTTTTTTGCTTGCAATTCAGTTTAATTATAACAACCCAAATTAGCACAAAGACAAAATTTTGTTGTGGGTGGTCAAACCCAGGTTTCAGTTTGGAAACCGGGCTCTGATACCATGTGTAAGGCCTATCCAAACAGAGCCTTGTAAAACATAAATTTAAATATATAAATGCTATCATAATTTCTTTACAATTCATTATTCAACATAATAACAATTCACTATCCAACATAATAACAATTCATCATAATAACAATGTTCAATAGAATTAAAAATGAGCAACATGATAATAAACATGTTCAGCATGAATATCATGAACAATATATCAATAATGAACACAGCATAAATACCTCAAATTGATGTTGTTCTGAAGCTCTGCCCAAAACTGACTAACCTCCCAGCGAGCTAGGAACAATCTATTTGGCTCCCTAGCCCCAGGATTCCTTACAGTGTCCTGGCCTTCGAGCCTAAAATTCCCAGCAATAGGTGCCCCTATGAAAGTCCTCAAGTCTGTAAGCACAAAATAGTTGCATAACATATACACAGTCTCCACTGCCTCCTCCCTTCTCCTTTCTCCAATATGAAAATATTACTCCAAACCAAAGAAGAACCCTTTCCGAGTGTTCTCCCTTGACTTCTCCTCCTTTCCATCATTATTCACCGCCTTATCCCTCCATTAAACCTCAACCACCTTATCCCCCATCAAGTCTCAACCACCTTATCCCCCCCTCCATAAATGGGTCCAACTACCAATACAATTGTATTATTAACTAAGTCTTCATAATAAAWATTAATAATTCATTAAACTAATATTAATTAAAGAAATATGTAATCATGATAATTAATTAATTAATTAATTAAACTAATATTAATTAAACAAATATTGAATCAGGATAATTAATTAATTAAACTAATATTCATTAAAAAAATATTTAATCATGATAATTAATTAATTAATTAGGGTTGTTACAGAGTAGAGTACACCTAATTGTTGATTGCCTCTCTACTTCAGAAATGTTAAATTACTTCTTTTTGATTCCAAACGTTGTTGGGTTTGGGTATGTTTGGATTGGTTGTGACTCCTTTGATTACTTGTTAGATTTTCTGGTGGCTTGCATCTACTCAGTCATGGCGCCTTGAGGACGTAGGCCTCGCACCTTTGGCATTGGGTCGTCCTAGGCGACGAAGGTAGCACTGAATGCTGCAGATTTTTATGAACATTTAGTGCCAGTGGAGGACAAGGCCATAATGCCTGCATTGGAGGCTGAAGTTCACCTGGTTAGAGAGTTTAAGGATGATGTGGAAGTGGATCAACAAGTGAGAGGGTTGATTCTTGATTTGGACTGCACTAGAACCAGGGATTCAAAATTCTATTAAAATCGAGTTGTATTGGCACACAAAAACGATGGTAGCCTGGGCATGCTTCCGAAGGATGAGGACTTTTTCCAGCTCAAGAGCTCCATGGAATTGCTAGAGAATCCAAACACTTATTTGTTGGATGTAGTGACATGGATGTAGGTTGGAGGTCTAGGCAAGGGAGAATCTTCTGCTGTTGTCGAATGCAAAATGGGTCTCGACCCCTAGGTTTCCCATGTTCATTAGGAACATGCTTTTACTTGTTTTGTTTTTTTCCAGTTATATCTAGATTTCTACAGTTTTAGAATAGACAATACTCAAAACAGACTCTGAAACGTATTGCAAGCAGATGTTAAGGCATATATAGCTCTATTTAGCTTGGTTTCCCCATTAGGGAAGGCACATTTTTTGGTTTTTTTATCATGAGAGACTGTCATTGTTTCTTTGGGTAGTGAAATCTGTTGTAAATTTTGTAAATATTAATATAGCTTCTCTTACTTACAAAAACAACATTGTTTTGAATGAGTGGAGAGGGTAAATGAATGAGGAAGGGCAAAGGGTAATAACAAAAAGCAGAGTCCTCAAATGAAGATTCCAAAGGATAGAAGGTAAAATGTTTTCACTATCATGAAGAATGGCACATTAAATAGAATTGTGTGAAATTTATTGCAAATAAGAAGGCAACAAGTGATCTAGCCATTCTCTCTTGAAAGAGATTATTTTTGGCAATGTCATTGGTAACACGAGTTTCTTTTAGATGTTGATGTTTAGACTTTAGTGTCACTCAACATACGAGTTTTGATTGGACTTGTTTTGTGCAATATGAGTTAGTTAACGTAATGAGAATGATGATTTTTGGAGGTGAAAAAGAGCATGAAGTTAGAGAAGGGCACTATGTCGATGATGGTGCTAGGTGGCCCATGCAAAGTGATTCACAATTCATGCATGTTCCTACAATGATTAAGAACATGTCACTAGAGTTGAATTGCAAATGTTGGTTTGGTTGTGAAATTTGATGCATGCGGTTGCAAGATTGGAAATTGTGATGGAAAGATTGCAAGAGTGGTAAGGGAAGGTAATTTGTAAAAGCCTATGTGTAGTTGTGTGGAAAGTGGTGATGGATGACATTGTATAAGTTGATGAAACAATGATTTTGGATCACCAACTTGGGCATGGTAATAGATGGATACTAGAGATGTTGATGTAGGGGATGTCTGTTGAAGATTTGAACATGCAAGTACTTGTGACATTTGGCATCTGCAAAGGGTGCATTTTTGGGAAGCAACATTGATTTCCTTTCAAAAAGGGAGGTGTTTAGAGAGACCAGGAATGATTGGAGTTTGTCCATATCGATAATTGTGGACCGATGCAAATCTTGTCACACAAAGCTAAGTATTTTCTAACTTTTATTGACGATTTTTCAAAAACAAGTTTTGTTTGTCTTGAAAGAAAAATATGACGCAATAGAGGTTATCAAGTGTTTTTGAGCCTTTTTTGGAAAAGACACATGTAATCCATTGAAGAGGTTGAGGTGTGACAATGGTGGTGAATGTGTCTCTAAAGTGTTCAAGGATGAACATATCATGCCCTATACTTTTTAAGAGAATGGTGTCGTGAAGAGGAAGAGTATCACACTCATGGAGAGTGTGTGGTGCATGTTGAAGAATGTTTGTTTGATAAATATGTGATGGGATGGCATAGTGAAAACAATATCATATGTTCAAGACATGTCCATTGTAGCATCACAACAAATTATTCGCTATGAAGCATGCATTAGGAGGACATTGAGCATTTTGCATTTAAAGGTGTTTGGGTGTTGTGTATGTCCATATGCCCAATGAAAAGTGGAAAACACTTAATGGAAAAAGTGTGAAGTGTATCATGGTCAGATTTGATGGTGATTTTGGGATATAAAAAAGTCTATGATCCAGTGAACAAGAAACTTGTTAGGAGTAAGGGTGTTATTTTGTGAAAATGCGTTGTTGAAAGTAGTCGGTTTCAATGATTGATTGTAGGGGTGATTGTGTTGGTGTTGGTTCTTATGAAAGCATAGACATTAATATGGTGATTCAATGCCCATACGATACATAAGGAAGAACCTATTTATCAAGGGGGATACTTGAGTTGTAAAGGAGTTGCATCTTGGGCTTGTGGAGCCCAATGAAATGGAGAATGTTAATCTTAACCCACCAATACATAGGGTATCAACCAACTAGAGTTTGAAGACCACCACAATGATTCCACGATTTTGCTACGATGTGCAATGATTTTTTTAAGCCTATTATTGTGCAAGCACTTAAGAGTGAGAGTCCATGGCATTGGAAGAGTGCCATGAATGAAGAATATGAATCATTTTAAAATTTTTAGAGTTGGCAACTTGTAGAATAGTCTCTCCAAGGGAAAGATATGCTCTATAAGTGGGTTTTCATGTTGAAGTATAACTAGGATGGTTCATTTGATTTGTATAAAGCACACTTCATGGAAAAAGGGTATACTCAAGTTCAAGGAGTCTAATAATAGGGAACTTTTTCACTTGTGTGGATGCCATAAATTAGGGTGTTCTTTGCATTTGTTGTTGTAAATGATATATGTGTGCATCAACTTAATGTAAAACCAACTTTCCTTAATGGAGAGTTGAAGGAAATATACATGTAGCACTAAAACTAAGCAACGAGCATTTAGTTTGTCTATTGTATAAGACTTTTCTCTAGAGCTTGGTACCAAAGGTTTTATGGGCACATGAAAAAACAAGGTTTTCAAATTCACACATTCATCTAAGTGTTTACATCAAGTCTTTTGGTGAGATTTTCTTGATCTTAAAGAAGACTTTCCTCCATAGCTTGGTACCAAAGGTTTTATGGGTAGATGAAAAAACAAGATTTTCAAAATTCACACATTCATGTTAGTGTTTACATCAAGTTTGTGGGCAAGATTTTCTTGATCTTAATAGATGATGCTATTTTTTTGGCAAGCATTTGTTAGTATTGAATGAACTTAGAACAAGCACAAAACAAAGTTTGATATCATTGACCATGGTTAAATCTACTATTGTCTCTGTTTTCAAGTGCAAAGAAAGAGTGAATTAAAATATTCACTTGAGTTGAAGAAAGTATATTTTGAAGGTTTGGGATGGGTGGATACATATTGAGTGCAACCCCAATGGATATGGGAGTGAAATTGTATATGGATATGAGTCTGAAGATGTATGCTAAGTTACATGAAGTGAAAAAAATGTTATACTGTAATGAAATTGGCATCCTCATGTATGTGTTGAACGTATGCATATGTTGAGAGGGGGGGTCAATCAGTATAAGATACTTTTTATTTTAAATGAGCATTCATTAATCATTCATTAAATTTATGACAATAAATTCATGTAAACTCAAATCATAGTACACTAAGTTTAATTTGGAAACCCTTGTGGGAGAAAACCACAAAAACTTGTCTTTATAAAAGCTTGTAGGCACCAACCTACTAGAGACACCGATCTCTTCAGCTGAGCACCAAATCAACAAGATATTGTGTAGGCACCAACCTACTAGAGACACCAATCTCTTTAGTTGAGCACCAACTCAACAAGATGTTGTGTAGGCACCAACCTACTAGAGACGCCCATCTCTTTAGTTGAGCACCAACTCAGTAAGACCTATATAGGTAGCAATCTAAGATCTTCATACACATAGTAGTTTTGATTTCACGTGCATGCTTCATACTTCATGCATTTCATAACATCATCACACCCTTAATTTTCATGTTCTAACGTCTCTCCTTGCTTCATACCCCAGACATAGCTTCTAACCCCAATCATATTTAGTAATCATGCCATAACGAGCCTCATAACATCATTCCCAGAATATATTCCCAGATTGTAGCATCACAACCTCAAAAATGTGCACTTTGTAGCATCATAGACCTTAGTCCTTCATAGCGCACCCTTAAAACTCCAAGAAAACTCTTTTTGCGCACCTTTAGACCCCACTAATACTCCCCAACTCCTCTTGTTCACCTCATATCTCTTATGCACACTTGTACTTGCTCTTCTTGCTTGGATACTCTTCAAATGTGCACATCTATCCCGTATTTATAGTGTTTTTGTGTTCACTTATGGGGTGACTTTTAAAACTGGTTGGGCTAACCTAAAATAATATTTCATATCTCCTCATTCGTAAGGAGTTATAGGGAGTGCCATATACCGTTGGAAAGGTATCAGAAAAATATTTTCAACCATATATCTTGTGCTCCCATTTGAGCTAGGTATTTAGAGTAAAAATACCTTCAAAGATAGGGTATCCAAATTGAGCACAAAAAATCCAAAAAAAATATTTCCAACAATCTCCATCTTGCATTTTTTTTTATCTTGGACATCTGTAGTCTCCCCCTATCTTTGACATCAACGAAAACAATCTTTCCAACAATATGTTGTGTCTGTATTAGTTCGAGCATTGCTTTTGCTATAAGTTGGTTGAGCGAATTCTCTTCAGGTTTGAGGTTACAATGTTGGCATGTAATAAACGTAATTTAGAAATAGAAGTTACATTCAATGAGAGTTCAAATGATGCCTTAATGCTAATAGGATTTTTTGATGTAGTTTGGGCAATTTATGGGGATTGGCATGCAATAAAAAGAGCTTTAGGATACTTGAAAGGTAATTTAGACATGGAGGTTACATTCAGTGGGAGCTCAAATGATGCATTGGAGCTAATAGGATTTTGTGATGCAGTTTGGGAAATTGATGGGGATGATTGAAGATCTAAATCCAATTGTTGTTTCATATTGGTAGGAGAAATAATATCATGGGCAAGTAAATGACTATTGATCATTTCATTATCAAGTGTTGGATGTCGATAATGTCTCTCTTGCTATGTAACCAACGAATTAATTTGGTCAAGGATATTAATGTATAGTGATGGTATATATCATGGTGCTTTCTCGATAATGAATTGTGAAAATTAGGATTACATAGAAATGGTGAAAAATACAAAGTTCCATTCCATTGCCAAACAAAACTTTGCAGTGAAATTTTGTTAAGGAATATGCATTAAAGAGGATGTTACAAATGTGATTTTGTTATATATATGTTTGTTGATGCATTAACCAATCCATAGGCAATCAAGAAGTTAAATTTTAGTAGAAATGGTTTTGGGATGAAGTTTGGTGCATCAATAATTTGCATGGACATTTTATTGTTGTAAGTTGATTGGCTACATTAAACACTATGCATTGAGGAGTGTGTTTTTTCAAAAAAAGATTGTATTTTTTATTTCAAGAAGAAATGAAAAGTACATTTTGTATGCACTTGAAACACTCAAAATTGGCTTATCATTAGAACAAATTTGATTAAAAAATGGGCCTCCTAAGATTATAAAATAAGAAGCCATGTATGTTACATCAAAGTCCATGTATGCCACATCACACTGCCATATACGTTAGTCTAATCTAGAATTACGAGACGAGAGTTGAAAATAACTATGAGAAGTTTAGATTCTTGCGCATACACAATAAATGATACTAGTGTTAATATATAATATAAAAGTAGAGTAAATAATATTTTATTAATATACGATAATAATATATAATAATAATAATTTATAATATAAAATGTAGAATATAATCATAATATAATAATAATATGAATTTTATTATACTACGAATGCGAATGTGACTACTACATTAGAAGAAATTATATATGTACATCTTACAACATTCTCTAGTAGGGGTCTACCTATATATATATAAACTATCAACACCGTTATTTCATTATATTATGTACATGTTACAACATTTTCTAGTAGGGGTCCGCCTCAAGGGAAAGTATAACCCCTACGAGGAAATCAACATATGTGTACATCACATTCTTATCAGAGTCTTGAGATAAACAATTGTAAAAAGAGACCATAAACTTGATTAATTTCCTAAGACTAACCATGCTATCATGAATACTAAAATAAACTAGACAGACCAGACATCATGCCTCCATGAATGCTTCCACTAGCAGATCAATCTCCATATCTCCATGTCCTTTTCCTGCACAGTTCCGGATGGTTGGGGGTCTTCATCCAAGACAATGGGATTTTCTTGAGTGCTTGCTAAACCTAAGGTTCTCTCTTGCTACCTAAAAGTGTCTAATTTCTCTTCAACTTGTGAGACTGATATTCCAATTCCGAAGACCATTTTGCACATGGCCTCAAATTTTCCTTCAAAAATCCTTGTATTCTCTAGGGCTTGGGAAATTAGACTTTTGACCAGGCAATAGATCTTTATCAACTTAAAAATCTTGGTGGTTTTATTGCTTGAGTAAACTGAGTCTTTAACCCATGCCCGACCTCCTGCATAATCTGTGCTTCAGATAGGGTCTGTTGTTTGGCTCTGACAACCCTCTTCATCTCCTTAACTTCTTGTTTAAATTTTACTAGGACTTTTCCTTTGTAAAGTGTCTTAGTTGCCAAAGCTTCTCTAGTTTCTTTGGATGAGAGAAGTGGATCCCCCAAGGTAGAGACTCACCCAAACATAGCGTGTTCCTTTATTTTACGTACCCCCCATCCCTATTAGAGCTACGCATTATCTTGTCTATAGAAAAACCCTCTCAAGGTAGCACCTAGAAGACCGATACCACACCAAGAAACAGAGGACGCAGGTGTCATGGCGAGAGATCTAGAAGAAGGTGGTTGATTCCTTGGCGTATTCCGCCAACCTAACCAATAGAGTTGAACCTGAGTCCAACGAAGGGTTGAGTCTCCCCTTCCCAACCAAGAGAATAACCTAGACAGAAAACCACAAAGCAAAAAACTTAAGTATTATATTACCTGGAGACCATGACGAGAAAAGGCCCTAAGGAAATGATCTCCTCACCCCGCACCATTTTATCCACTCAAGCATAAGAAAACTAGGCTAGACCGATGCTTCACACGGGTTATCATAATTCAAAAATCTCCACCCAACTAAAATCAGGATCATACCTGAAATTGCTTCACTCCTCCTCTTTGAAATATCATCCTTCCTTGTACCTTGTCTCCTCAAGAATCCCTGACCAATTCCAGGCCCATCAGTCACCTCACAGTACCAACACCCAAACTCTCCCACATAAACCATCATATCAGATGTTGGTGCGGAGTAGACCATGCTCCTCCCTGCGACCTTTTTCTGTCTCCCAGAGTGCAACATTAACCACAACCAACTCACCTCTTGATGGGATATGAGTGCATGGTGAAGTGGTGATCAAACGACACATTCTAGCGCCACTTTTCGACACCCCATTCAGGTGTAATATATTAATGTATTATAATAATGTTGAATATATAATATAGTCATAATATAAAATAAATTAATAACTACAATAAAATAACATTATGAATGCATACATAAGAAGGTCAATGCTTGCCCCGCAAGGGTGTATATTGATTGACAAGTGCCGTGTAAATGGAAGGAAATGTAAAAATGAGGTATTAAGTTCGATTATCACCCTGATTTACCCGTGCCCCATGCTTGCGGATGTGTGGACGCACCTGGAGGTTATAGAGGTAGAAGATGGGAATCGACCCCGTGTCATGCGAGTAGGAGAACCGTGAGTTGTCAATTATGCCAGTGAAAAAAGAAGAAGAAGGCCAATGCTTATTATATAAATATACTACTAATTAATTTTATAAATTAACTATAATAAAACTTATAAATTAATAAGTATAGTACAATTTTGTAACTAGAAATTAAATACTATATAATAATTATATAATATTACAACTTAATAATTATATATAATAATAATACGTAATATAATATTATTATATAATAATGTAATAATAATAATACATTATTAATATAACGAAAGTATACATTATTACTCATATATAATAATAATGGAAATATAATTAATAAATGATAATAGATGTTATACAATAAATAATATAAGTACTAGTAATATAAAATATTCTATATTGAGTATTTCAAAAATATTTAACATATCCCAAAATGATTTCACCGAGATCTTAACTAAGCTGAGGTGTACATATGGTTAAATATTATCAAATGCAAACATGACACACAATCATTCTTGACTTTTATATGTCCAACTTAATGATTATTGTTGACTAAATTCTTTGAAATTCTATTGATTATCGAATTTCCAAGTCAACAACCATACTTTTCTTATAAGGTCCATTTTAGCTCCAAATTTGCTCTAATGTAAGGCTTTTGAAAAAGTTCTAAGAACCATCCCTAGAGAGTTACAATAAAAAAGGTTTTACTATGAATATACTTAAATGTCCTCGTTATATAAAAATTTTACCACTGAATACTTCAGAAATAAAGTAGCCTTAGCATTCAAGACACATTTATTCTATATTTATATATATTCTTCACCCCCACAGGGTCTGGGATTAAAATAAAAACACATAGATAAACAATCATCATTTTTCTCGAGTTGTAGCATTATCATCCCTTGCCCAAAAG
>ML793562.1:357817-405013 GCA_009831015.1 Picea engelmannii
TATATATGAATATTCATAATTACGTAACTAAACCACAATTGTCTAAATAAAATTGTTGAATGAGATAATTGTAATTAAAGGATTTTGCAAACATTTGATTGGTTTATTGTCTTTTATAAAAAGAATAATCTGGTTGATTGGATTGGATGCATACATAAATTACTATAAGGGTGATAGTTATTGATTATTAGTACATGCACGAGACTTGTATGTACTAGCTGCACATGCCTTTCTTGTACATGTACACTAGTTTGTATGAGTTTTCTTGGCTTAATTACTAATAATGTCAGTTAATTGTTATGAATGTGTGAACCATGTGTCTTTTCCCTTGTATCATAAAATACTTTAACTTTGGGACGAAGTTTCCTAAAGGGTGGGTGTATGTAACAACCCTAGTTAAATAGTTGCATAGGGTTTATCAAGTATAGTTAATTAAATAATTAACTGATCTAATATATTTTAGTTAAACAATGATTATTTATTAATTGTTTATATCTGTTGATTAATTAATTAATTAATTAGCTCATTAAAGGTTTGGGTAATCAATTAAGAGCTTAATCATTTTTATTTATTTATTATGAACTTTACGTATGCAAGGGGGGATGAAGCATTGAGTGGAGGGATAAGGTGATAAATGGAAGGATAAGGTAATAAATGGAGGGATAAGGTGGGTGGAATTAAAGGAGGGTAGGAGTCGGTGAGTGGGGGAGATATGACTGGGAAGAGGCCTTCGGGAAGGGGGGATTATTATGAAAAATTGGGAGGAGAGGACTGTATTTTTCGGTTGGATATTTTTCTGGTTTTGGAGTTTGGTTTTGGAGGTTGGGTGAACTGTTGCAGGGGGCACCAGGTTGCTAGGATTTTTGGGCTCAGGAGCCAGGAATATTCATGGAATCCTGGAGCTAGGGAGCCGGATAGGCTGCTCTTAGCTGGTTGGGTGGTTAGTCGGTTTTGGGCAAGGTTTGGTTAGAGCATCAGGCAGAGTTTTGGGAAAAGCAGCAGAGAGGACAGTCGGATATTGGGATAATAGCATCAGCCAGAGGTATCCATATTCATGAATTTGATGGGTTATGGGGTTGTTATGTAAATTATTAGATTGTTGTTCATAAATTTAAATTTATGTTGCTTATATGCTTAATGAAATTGCTTATTGCTTGTTGAATAATCTTAATGTTCAAATTTACAATTTTTTTTAGGCTTTGTTAAACTAGGTTCTTACACATAGGAGTCAGTGCTAGGGAGTGAAAAAATTCCAGTAAACATGAAATTTATTTGGGACTCCCCTCTAACACAGGGGCTAAACATGAGGTTGTGTGCAGAAAGGTAGCGAAGATAACCCCTCCAAAGTCGGACCAAGCGTAGTGGGGAGCGCATATAGAGGACTTGTCTTGGGATTATGTCAGTTGCATTTTCCACGAAGCTTCGTGGATATCGAATCCATTCGAGGTCCTCAGACGTCTTCTGGAACACTTGCTTTCGATACCCTCAATAGGTTTTGGGCTTGATACCCTACTCATTGGGGTCCACCCGACTGTCGACTATACCCGCCTGGTGACTGTTCGCAAACCGACAACCTAGTTTCCTTTATTTTAGGGACTTGCACAGGTGACTACGGGGGTATACCACGGTACCTAGGGCAGACATCGGGCCACTCTTTGCAGAGTATACCCGGAGGGTACTTCCGTGTTCGAGTTACACTTGCACCGGTAAGTTTCTCTAGTGTTGGTTGGTGTAACTATTCTTCCAACTATTTAGTGGTTTTCTTGCTTTATCTCGTAGGAAATTTTCTAGTGTGTGTTTGTTTTCAACGTTAGTAAAAGTCCTAGTGTGTAGTTGATCTTCTCACAAAGTGTAAGATCAAGACCTCTGCCTATCATAAAGGCTTCAGGGCTTGTCGTCGGTCAAATTAGAGCCACCACAGCCACCACTAAGGTGAAGAATTGACCAGCAAGGGTCATTTGAGGTGACCAAGCCATAGGTAACTCTACCTGAGCCATCCACGAGAGGAGAACATTAGAATCCGGAGGAGCCTACCATTTTTTACCTTGGGGCGAAATCTCTCGGGTTGTATAACCCTCCGATCACTGACTTGTCGACGCCCATCGTGGTACAAGTTGTCCCTCCAAGGGTAACTCATCATGAACATCAAATAGTATTGCAAGCAGCGATGGAAGCAAATGTTTCTACTTCGTCTAGGAGTCCTCATACTCCCTCAACGATTGCCACCACAGGGGGAGTTTCGCCTCCTTACCCACCTTCATCGGTCTGGACCATTATGGTCTCGACCATCTCTACTTCGGGCAATGGTCTGATTCCATCTATGGCGGTGATCACTACTTCATTCACCCAGAGTGTGACGGGCCCTCCATTTTCATATGGGATGCATGGCTTTGATACGAACTTTGTCCTCTCCTACTCCACCCTACAGACCATGGGTCTAGGGGAAAGGAGTTCAAACAATCCTCTGCAAGGGTCCATGGGGGGCACCTCAGCCCCCTATAACGCTTTCCCTTACGGCGAGGGTCATATACCTTCATCGTCCCCCTCGCTCGGAGATGCTTCTCAGCAGCCCATTTGGCCAAACATGAACTAAAGCTTGTTCAGAGCAGGTAGTCAAGGACTTTCTTCCAACACCACACCGGTGGGTTCTTTGTCGTTCTCTTTGTTCGGTGCGTTTGGTAACAACGCATTCTCGTTAGCTACCGTCTCGATCAGGGGAAACCTTGGTTTTGGACAATAAAATCCTATGTAGGGTACTATTCCTGCACATGGGGCAAACACCTCACAAGGACCTTGGAATTCGTGGCAGGGAACAGTTCCCTCATCAGGGATGTCGACCAAGGGAAACCCCTTCCATGGTCAATGGAACCTTAGGCAAGGCACTATACCTATGCCCATCGGATCGATAGGGGGAAATCCTTTCCAAAACCTTTGGAATAAAACATTGGGAGCAATCCTTTCCCAGCCCTCAAGGTCCTACTATGGGAGTCAGTCGATGATGTCTCAACAAGCGCAGTATCTGAATGTTGGCCAATGCCATGGTTTTTACCAGAACCCTGGTCAGCAGCCTAACTTTTCTTGGCAACCTGGTGCCAGTCAAACTCCAGGCTCCTTTTTCCCTGTACATAGTCAACAACCTAAGCTACCTTTTCTGGCAATGTTGCATTTGCCAGACTTGTCAAGGCTGTTAAATGACCCAATCTGTCACGATCCGCGTTGGCATCCTATGTCGACCAAATTTCCCTTGGACATTCTGGAGTTCGAAGGTAAGCCTAACGAATATCCAGGCGATCATGTGACCACCTTTCACCTATGGTGCTCATCCAACTCATTGAGAGATGAATTCGTCCAGTTGCATCTATTTCAACGCACTCTTATCAGGAGTGCTGCAAAATGGTACATCGAGCTCGACCGCTCAAGATACTCTACTTTTGGCGAATTGGCAATGGTTTTTCTAAACCATTTTCAATTACCTATGAGATATGATGTCGGCACCGAATTGTTGGCCAACTTTGAGAAAACAAAGGCTGACCATATCGCAGATCACATCTGAGAATGGCAGCATTAGAAGAGTTTGATAAAAGTACCAGTTCCACCAGCATTCCTGTTGAAGTGGTTCCTTAAGTCTTTGGTACCCCAGTTATCCAAGGACGTTGCAACATCGGGAGTGTTTTCCGAGGAAGAGGCGATAATGAGAGCTCAGCATCTAGAACTAATATACTCTCAATCTGGTTTACTTTACGAAGTTTTTTTAGATGCGCCACGGTCTATTCTTGACAATACCATACAGAAGTCTGAACCACATGTCGATGGTATAGTTGGTTCAGCATAAGCAAATCCCACTGATCAGTTGTCAAATCAATTACAACAATTATCGATACAACAAACAGTGGCCAACCAAACCACTAGTTCAGTTGCTCCCCCTACTCAAACATCGGATGTACACAGTGTGCAATCGACAAACCTGAAATCCAACCAACAAGCTAATGGAAAGAAGAAATAGTGAAAGAAAGGTAAGGGGGATAAGAAACCCACCAACAATGTTGGTGATGGAAACACAGAGAAAAGAAAATTGAAGTATTCGTGTAACCTTTGTACGGAAGACCATCCGACTCACTCATGCCCTCGGCTTGAGGAGGCCCAAAAGTTATTGGCGCAGTACAAGTCTGTTGTGTTAACGAACCCATTTCCTCATGGAAAAAATTTGACTCAAGCCTCTTCGAGCGTGGATGGGGGCATTCAGGGACCCCCTTCGTCATCTAGTAATCCCTCGACCTCAAATGTTTACATGTTGAAAGGTGATGCTCACATAGCAAATAGGACACATGATTATGGAATGCCAAACACTTTTTTGAAGGGTAAAGAAGACGAAAACCCATCTGTTCCTCTCCAGATCGAGAAGACGATGGGTGAAACAATGACAGGCATCCTGAAAGGGGCGTTCAAGAAAGCTTCTCACAATCCAAACACGAGGGCCACCCAGAACTACTCAGTGGTGGAGGATGTGTCACATTGCATGATGTCTGCTTTGGAGGTCCTCCAGAGCTGCCCTTCATAGAGAAAGTCTTTGTTAGTTGCCTTAAGATTGTTGAGACTTGTAATCTAGTAATGATCTTGCTTTATACGACCGACTTGAAACCTCGTCTCCCACACCACGTTGTGTTTCAGATAGTAGTGGCTTACACCACGAAATATTTTACCTGGAACATTTTATGTACGGTGGTTGATGAGGGCGCCTCAACATGCGTGATGTCATTGGCATGTTGGAAGGCCATTGGCAAACCCGTTTTTTCTTTGTCGCCTACTCTTCTTACTTCTTTTGATGGTCATTCATTTAGACCACATGGAATCATTCCTTCTTTCGCCATGCAGCTAGGAGGAAAGACCGTGTGCATCGAAGTTGAAGTGGTCGATGCGCCTCTCGACTACAACCTCTTGTTAGGAAGGAGTTGGACCTATGCTATGCATGCAGTGGTCACCACAGTTTTTCAGGTCCTTTTGTTTCCACACGAGGGACGAATAGTGTCCATTGATCAGTTTTCCTTCTCTCGTCCTGACCCTTCATCGTGGGAATCCCCGGTCCCGATGATTGATAATCCATAGCTCGATGTCGTCAATGTAGGGGTTGGTTTGTGCCTACCTTTGATGGGTACTTTCGATTACCTACCTCCGTCTGATGATGTCAAGTTCGGATCGTCTATCCCCGACCAGCCTAAGGCTGAAATATTTCAAGTGTCATCATTCTACACGACTTAATTTAACGATCCATGGACTCTTCCTTCCCCATCAGCCACGATGGAAGGGACGGGGAATCCTGGAATGTCCATGTCCTTGTCTGCAACAAAAGTTGTGTACTCCATTTTATAGCAAGCTTCAGTCGACCCCGATTCAACTCCCGCACAAGAGTTATATCCAGTTCTAGAGCTTATTTGGGCTCAAGGTTCCCCTGCCACTATTGATTCCTTAGACTTGGTCTTGCCCTCTAAGGAGGTGATTATAGAGGCACTGACTGGTCTAGATAGACCCTGGGATGATCTCCATCACAGATCTTATTTTCTTTTGGATTTAGGAAAAATAAAAACAGGCGAATTTGTGTTGACTATGACTGGAGATAGGTCGTGTCTTGTTAATCCTATGGCTACGCACGCAGTTTATGCCGAGGGCAATATGGAAACCATCGCTAAAATGATACCTGTCGATATCTACAGAACCCCTGGCATCGTGGAGAATGTCTTCATCGGAGCGGTCTGCTCCCCCGAGGAGATTCGAATCTACTCTGATTTATTTAGATAATTTCGCGACGTTTTTGCCTGGTCTTATGAGGAAATGCCAGGCATAGATCCAAGAATTGTCGGACATGAAATAATGACTTACCCTGACGCCAAGTCGGTCCGACAGAAGCTTCGTCTGGTTAATCCTTGGAAAGAAGTAGCTATTAAGGCTGAAGTAAAGAAACTACTCAAAGTTGATTTCATCTACCCCGTTCAGATGATGTAATGGGTGTCAAATCTCGTTCCGGTCAACAAAATGCAGGGTATGATTTGTGTATGTACAGACTTTCATGATTTGAATAAGGCCTATCCAAAGGATAATTTCCCCACCCCATTCATTGACCAAATTTTCGATGAATGCGCAAGTTGTGAGGTATTTTCTTTCATGGATGGTTTTTTGGGATACAGTCAGATACAGATTAAGCCTGAAGACCAGCATAAAACAACTTTTATCTATCCATGGGGTACATTTTCTTATCGGAAGATGCCTTTTGGCCTGAAGAATGTTGGAGCCACCTTTCAATGGTCCATTTATTTTTATTTCCACGATCTCAAACACATAGTCGAGGCTTATCTCGATGATTTAGCATCACGATCTCGTAAGAGAGTTGATCATCCCACGCACCTTCGACTTATCTTTGAGCGATGTCGCTACTATCGGATTCGCTTGAATCCTAAAAAATGTAGTTTTTGCGTGACGTTGGGTCGTCTTTTAGATTTTATAGTTTCGACAACAACGATCATGGTTGATCCTCTAAAGGTTGAGGCGATAGTTCAATTGCTTCCCCCATGCACAGTCCCTCAACTTCAGAGTTTACAGGGAAAAGCCAATTTTCTTCGGCGTTTTATCGCAAACTATGCCAAGATCACTAAAGGGTTTATGTGTTTACTAAAGAAGGGCGTCCCTTTCCATTAGGATGAAGCTGCTCAGTGGTCTTTCAAAGCGTTGAAACGTGCCCTCGCGTTTGCCCCTCTACTTCGGCCACCCAATTATAATAAAGATTTCTTATTGTATTTGATCGTGGCAAAGTCGACCATCGGTATGGTCTTGGTTCAAGAGGATGATCTACTTGAATAACATGTCATTTATTACCTAAGCCTAGGCCAGGTTGGACCAGAACTCAACTACTCCCACGTTGAAAATCTTGTGTTGGCAACAGTACATGTTGTCTAGCGGTTCCGTCATTATATCATGTTTCACAAGACCACCATCATTTTCGTTGTGAGTCCATTCCAACATGTGTTAACACGACGTGTAATCGGGGGAAATATCAGCAGATTGATTGTTATCCTCTAGTAATTTGACTTGGATTTTGTTTCCGCGAAATCTAAAAAGTCATTGGTCTTTGAAGAACTTATCTCGAAACTTCTGGTCGAGTCAAGTGATGTTACGCCCGAAGAATCACCGATTAAAGCAGATCTTTTTTTGATTTCATCTTTGGACCCCTGGTATGGATATATACTAGTCTATCTCCATACTTTGAAGTGCCCCGCCTTTGCTTCTCATGATGAGCGTCGAACCATACGCCATCAGGGAAAAAACTATCTCATACTCGAGGATACTTTGTATCGTCGAGGTGTAGATTGCATCCTTCGTCGGTGTCTCACTCATGAAGAAGCGAAACTCGTTCTTAAGGACTGCCACAGTGGAGCATGTGGTGTTCATTTGTCTGGGGTGGAAACAACCTAAAATATTCTACGAGCTGATTACTTTTGGCTGACGTTGATCAAAGTTTGCGTTGAATCGGTCAAGAAGTGCCACCCGTGTCAGATATTCTCTTGGAAGATGAGGACACACCCTGCTCCTATGTTTCTCGTCATTACAATTGGCCCCTTCACCAATTGGGGGATTGATTATACTACATGCCACTCCCCTTCATCCAAGGGGCATTGTTATATCATTGTAGCAGTAGACTACTTCACAAAGTCGGTCGAAGCTATGCCAACGTTCAAAGATGATGGAAAAACAGTAACTCTCTTTCTGTTTAATCAGATTATAGCAAGGTTCGACATATCGAAGGATATTGTCACTAACCATGGTAGTCACTTTCAGAACAAAATGATGTCTGAGTTAACATCAAAGCTAGGGTTGATGCAAGAGCATTCATCACCTTACTACCCACAAGCGAATGGTCAGGTGGAAGCTGTGAATAAGTCTCTCAAGACTATTCTACAGTGAACGATAAATTCTTCCAAGTCAAATTGGCATTTGATGTTGTACTCGACATTGTGGGCCTACCGAACGTCTATAAATACTGCAACCGGTTTTTCACCTTTTCAACTCGTTTACGGGCTGGAAGCAGTCTTGTTTATAGAATGTCAGATCCCATCTCTTAAGTTGGAAATACAATTATTGTCAGACACTTCACCGCTTAAGGAACGCTTATTATATCTCGAGCAGCAACATCTTGACACAGCCTTGGCTAACGAGGCTCACAAGCAACGATTCAAGTGTCAGTATGATCGGTTCATTCGTCCTCAAATTTTCTCGGAAGGTGACCTTGTCCTGGACTACGACCAAAATAAGGATACCCTGGGGGTAGGCAAGTTCAAACCCATGTGGTTCAGACCTTTCATTGTGAAGGAAGTATTAAAGAAGGGCACTTATCACCTGGTTGACTTTGAGGGGAATGTTTTGGTAGAGCCTAGAAATGGGCTCTACCTCAAGAAGTATTACTCGTAGGTGGGTCGCCTTGGGTGACTTCTTGTACATATGTATAGTTCTTATACTGTTTAGTTTTTGTCTTTTTGTTTTATGGATGTGTCATTTTTTAGGTCATCTTTTTCACTATGGCAGATGTCAAGTGAATCAGAGGTTTTCATTGGGTTCACGGACGACGCTAGCTGACACACTTGGAGGCTTGCTTCCGCAACTTGGGTGATCTTCACACCTCAAGGCCAGTTGCTATCTTCTGGAGTTATATGTCTAGGTGACGTCACAAACAATGTCGCCGAGTACAGTGCAGTGATAGAGTTGCTTCGTGATGCTTTTTCGCATGGTATCTCTCACCTTCGGGTCTACTTATATGCACAGCTAGTTATGTCCCAGTTAAATGGGGTTTACCACATTTATGATCCTACTCTACACCGACGATTCCTTAGGGTACGTCTCTTAGAATGATGCTTTGATCACATTACGTATATCCATGTTCCTAGGAGAATGAATCAAATGACAAATACTCTAGCTAATCAAGTATTAGATTGGCATATTGCACACACATAAAAAGAAGAACACACATACACATGTACATACATTGTAAAAATGTGATCCATAAGACATAAAAAGATGTAAATACGCATATATATATATATATATATCAAAAGTCTCAGAGTACATTGGTGGGCGCAAGCACCTCAAAAAATAATATGTTCAGCATACATTGTGGGGCTTATGCCCTCAAAAATATACAAAAGAGTGCTCTTGGCACGTAAATAGTCCACACAAGCTAAGCACGGGGCCTGTAAAAAACTGGACCCAAGTCTCTGGCACCCCAACTACATGAGGCTGCATAGATGGTGGGAGATCCTCGATCTCATCCATAGGCACTGTACGAGTGAGCATGCTGAGGTTCCACACCACCCGTCTCAACACTCTCCTAGCCTCTCCAGCTGGAGATCCCCCTGTTGTTGTTGTTGGTCTGGCGGTCGCTGCTGGTGCTACCTCTGGTCGAGGACGTCATTTGCTCCTCACAAAATCTGTTGGATGCACTGGTCCCACATTTATACATAACAGATACATAGTTGTCAGATACTCTAGTACACATAAAAATGATATATATAAAAAAGAAACTAAAAATTAAATAACTTTAAAATTAAAAATGTACCCATCTCTCCTCGCTCAGCTCCGAGAGGTACGGGCATGTCTGGGTCCTTGGAAAAGTTGATCTCGGCATAGGGGTAGTCCTCTATTGCCAAAATCTGTTGTGCCCACCTGTCAAAAAAGGTGTCGTCAAAGGCCTCTATGGTCCTTCCGCCCACCTGTCATGGAAGCAATGCCACCCATCTACACACTACTAGGGTAGAGGCCACATGCCCCCGCACTGTCTCTCGTGGACTGAGACTAGGTACCCTCTCAAAAAAGAACGAGCATAGAATAGTCCTGAATCTGAAGTTTTTGTTACTTCACCCGCAACACTCGATGGTTTGTCTCTTCATGAAATCTAGCATGGTTGTACTACAGTCAGATATTTGTGCATTCAAGCACTGCATTTCACAATGCATGTGTGCCTAGGAGGCTTGATGTAAAGCCGTGGATCCAGTGATCCGCCCAATGAGTAAAACTATCGCTTTCAGTGATAGGTTGCTAATCTTGTGGATCGACACCTGAGAACCTACCTTCTCAGTGCCAGCCTCGCAATGTAATCCGATCAACTTGACAATGTTATGAGGCCTAGGAGGAAAAGTACGCAAGTTGACTAGTTCCCCTCTCCTCAAGAGGCCAGTCAGAAAGTAAATGTCCTCGGTCGTTGGAGTCAACGATTGCTCCTCCAGCATAAACGCCTCAGCGTCGGGTTGCTAGTAATCCATCAAGGCATTCAACAGCTTGGGTTGTGCCCTCATGAATGGACACCGGAAGAACTTCCACAAACTGCATTGTCTCAATCCGGCCATAGTTGTAGGTTCCTCATCAACCAAGATATCTATATCCTCATGCTCCCTCTCTCTCCAGTGGACATACATTCTATTACAAACAAGTTCAGGGAGAAGTTACATCATGTTTTTTCTTTTTCTTACCTTTTTGAGGGTGTACGCGGGCTGTAGTGAGCACAGTCGCGTATGCATGCGGGCAAAGTATTTTCTTCCCGTGGGCATATGCGGTTTGTCCTTGGACAACCTACATACATGCAGGGCCACCCCTTTTTAAGAGTGTGCTCCCCCAAAAAAAACTAAAACTAATGCAAAAAGTAAGTATGGCAATACAAGAGGAGCTAGTTTGTACTTACTTGGTTCGAGCGGAAGTTCATTTCGTCCTTTGAAGATACCAGAATAAACTCTTCTAGAAAAGGGGTCTTTTTGGTTTTTTGGTCAATTCTAAATTTGCAATGGTGATAATGAGCTACCAGCTTCTATTTATAGACTTTTTTGGCCCTTTTTTGTCATTTTTTTACCCCTTTTGTCATTTTTTCTGGCTTGAAAATCATTTAACATGGTTCTTAAATTTCTCATTAGATGTTATGATACACTTTACTTTTGGTTTGGAAAAAAATTTGGGAGATGGGTCACTTTTAAGGTCCTTTGGTAAAAAAACAGTTTTCCAACTTTTTGCATTTAAGTTAGGATTCCACCTCCACTTGTTGCATCTCGTTGTCTTTTTCGCTTTTCCATAGGATCGATCCCACTGAATTGCGACACAAAACCATCATTGTTGCTTTAGAAGTGTCGTAATTTAGTGGTAGAGCCTACCTTTACATGGATTCCCTAGGTAGATATTGGTTGCATTTCGGCGTCCATGTCGTCGTTAATGACTTTAGGCCCGGGAGTCCTTTTAGCCTTGTCCTGATTACGAGTTTGAGCCTCATATGCCTGATGTGTCATCACTCTTGGCCTCACCCTCAGGACTCCCAAAAAATTAGTATTGACTCTTCTTTAAGCCCTTTTCAGACTCTATAAACATGAAAATATTGTCGAATGATCTTGTTTCCCTTCACGCTCGCCAAACTAAAACTTGAAGGCACGTCTGTCCGGTGACATTTTACCCCTTTTTTGGTTAGGATGGTCAATTGTACGAACAAAGGTATACTCTAGGAGCTTCGGTTCACTAGAAGAATATTCTTAGGTATAATTTTAACCCTTTTTTGGGCCCGAGGGACTAAATTTACGAAAAAGGAACCCCCACAAAGTCCATAGTTAATCTCTTTTCAGACTCCCTAAAATTGAAAAGATCGTCGAGTGACCTTGTTCTTTCACACTCGTTAATTGGTTCATAAAAACATCTACTGGCATGAGTTTACCCCTTTTTCTGGCCTGTAGATTAAGGAGGAAAAAGGTGCACCTTGGGAGATTCGTATCACCGGGAGATTTCTCCTAAGTAAATTTTACTTTTTCGGGCTAAGGAGACTAAATCTAGAAAAAGGTAGTGAGTCCATAGTTAAGCTCTTTTCAGACTCCTTAAAATTGAAAAGATTGTCGAGTGATCTTGTCTTTGTCACACTTGTTAAAATGGTTTTGAATAGACATATTTTCGGTGCTAGTTTACTCATTTTTTCGAACCGACTAGACTACTTGCGAAAAAGGTACCCCAGCGGAGTCTTCTTTTATGATTTTTCAGTCTCTCTAAAAACGAAAAACCATCGAGCTTACCTTATTTGGGCTCATAAAAAATACATTGAAGAGCATTTCATTGTGTCCTATGAATCGCATTTGCATCCCTGCATTTTTGGCCTAATGTTGGCTCCATGTTGCTCTCAATTGAACCTTAGAAGCATGCCTTATACGCAAGCCTTGTAGCACTTTGCCTCTGTGTTTTGACACCTTGACCCATGGAGGAATTTTCTCGAGTGTCCTTTCCCTACACATGTTTCCTTGCTATGAGCATTAGTGTGTTCCTTGCGCTTGGAACTAGTATGCTTGTGAAACTTGTTCCTCCTTTGTAACGTAGCATTCTTTTATTCTTTTTCAAGCTCTTCAAAAATATTGAAAAAGACAAAAAAATCAAATATACCCCAAAAAGAGGATGGGAAAAGTATTTTCTTTTTATGACAGCACAATGAGTTGCCCTTGGACAAATCACATCCTTCTGTTTGTTCTTCAATATTTGGGATTTAATATGACCTTAGGAAGTTGTTCTCGCTACATAGAGTTGTGTCCTCCTCTGTTTGGTTATTCTTCCAAACACATGGAGAGTTTGTGTTGCCTCTTGCATCGTGAACTTATGTCAATGTCATGCTACCTGAGTCTAATCATCTGTCATTATATTGTCCAAGGAAATTTTTTACTCAACCTGAGTCGACCCTTCTGCAGTTTGTCTCTTGCCCTCATGTCTGACCATCCCGAAAGTCCAATCAAGTCCTTGCTCGAAATCACTGAAGTTCTTTTCCTGATCACCGAGATCCTCTTGTTTGTTCCCTGACGAGCCATCGAAGACCTCTGGGAAGTGAATTCATACACTCAAATTACAGTCCTACCCAATTTTTGAAGATCTTGAAGATGTTGTTTGAGCTCTGAAGACCTCATCTCCAGCCATCAGGCGTCATTGGCTTCTTGAAGATGGATACAATACATGTATATATTTGATTTTGAGATGTAGATCCATTGTGTATTGTTTGTGGCTACACTTTATATAGTTATATGACATGGATCTGTAGTGTATTTGATTTGAATCCATGATTTATTTCATCCCGAGCATGGGTATTCCCGCCTTGGTGAGACAATTATTATTTTTTGCAGATGGCACCTCTTGAACTCTGGTCCCGGGCTCACTCGCTTCGTACATTGGTAAATATTTGTAATGCATTTCGTCCATCATATGATCTTCTGACCTCACACATTAGGGGGCATATGTTATAACCCTAAATTGCACCATACATGCATACTTGGCATCAAGCTCTCTCACTTGCTATTTTTGTTAAGCCATCACTGAGCAACTCTTCTTAAAAACCATATTTTTTAAGATATACATGCCCTGCACCACTACTTCCTGTGTACGCACACTTTTTTCACCACTATAGCTCGTGCACGTACGCTATCTTCACCATTACAGCCCGTGTATACCCACAAATGTTGCAAAAATTATAAAGTTGCAAGGAATTCATTGAGATTACGGGCTATTGGGCAGTTTCACAACTGTTCCACCACCTATAGCCCATAACCCAACCGAATAACCATCCTTTTGTCATATAAAAGGATTCATTGGGGTCTCATTCCAAATCTAAGAATAAGAACAATGAAACTATGCATGTTTCACATCCCCTCCTTGCCCCAAGAATTTGCAGCCACCTTGTGAGTTTTGAGCCAGAATTCCCTATTCTTGCCTTTTTCCTCAATCATAAGCTCATGCCTTTTCCTTAGAAGAAGTGTGAGAGGAGAAAGATACGTGGAAGCACAGTTGGAGCTTGGTGAAGAGGAGCCCGAACTAGGTTCGAGGAGCAGTCGCCAATCTCATTGTAAGTAAACTTTGTGATTCTAATAAAAGAAGTACTTTTTCTATCCCGCCATATGATGTGTTCAATCTTTCTGTTTGATTCATGTTTTATTATGACATATAACTCACTAATTCACACATGAGATGCATGCTTGTAGTTCTTTGTTTGTCTGTTTGTGAATACAGGTCAACCTTGGGAGGAGACTTTTAGTCGAGGAGCAATCGAACGTGAAAGGATCGACACCGGATGTGGAGTTTAAGGTAGAGTTACCAGATATTTTTATCTTGTATTTCTTGTATGAATGTGGGGTATAGTCGAGGTAGTCTAAAGAGTAGGAGACTTTTAGACTATTAGATCTGCCTACATGTTGAACCCTAGTGTAGTCCATAGGGGGGTTTTCCCGCTATAGCAGCCTGTCAGAATATAGGAGCTACTGACAATGATACCTATATGCGCATGTTTGTCAACTCTCTCAAAGGGAAGGCAACGAAAAATTTCTTTGATCTCCCTCCCAAGATTCTTTCCACTTGGGAAGATTTAGTTTATTGGTTCAAATCTACTTATGGGTAGTCTAAGATCCCAGCTGAACAATTATGAGAATACAATAGCATTGCGTACAAAGACGTTGAGACTATCAAGTCTTTCAACCTACATTTCACCAAGTTGTATAATCAAATTCTCAAACTTATTCGCCCCCAGAACCAAGCCGCTTTTAAGCATTACTATAATGCTCTACCTTCCCCTTATCATCATAGGCTTGAAGAAAAATCTATTGATAATCTTGGTTCCGCTCTTCATACTTGTCTAGAGTATGAAGAACAACTGGAAAGAACAGGTCTTCCGAAGGGAGACTCGATTAAACAAATGGACATGTCTTCCCTCTTACAACTTGTACAAGATATGAATAACCGAATGATAGCATACGAGCGAAAGGGAAATGTCCCTTCACTTTATCTTGGGGCCTCATCTTCTTCTTCACCATATTTTAGGAATCCCAATGAAAACAACTTTCATCCCAAAGCCATCATGCCTCCCAGTTAATGTAAATTTTGTGAGGAACATCACGAGGAAAGTACTTGTGAGGTAAAGAAGAGTGTCAGAGATAAAATCTTTGGAAAAAGGCATGAAACTACCATTGTTGTTCTAGATTTCGTGGAACTAGAGGATGTCGAGATTATAAACACTAGGAATAAATCATATGCTTCCAAAGGAAAATATGACCCCCCTTGTACTTCTTCTATCCCAAGCTCATCTACGCAAGTTGTTGTTGAACAATCTACCAAGACTCATGACAATCAAGGAACTCCCTCCCCTCTACCCTCTTCCAAATATAACATTCTCAACCAATTGGCTAATATCAAGGCCGATGCTACTCTTATGGACATGGTTGTCGTCCCTGAGCAACAAAAGCATCTAAAAAAATTTATGGAAGGAAAAGCTTCCACCATAGCCAATATCTTTGAAGAGGTAAAAGAAGAGGATTCCAGTGTAAATAAAGTATGTGTAAATATTTTTAGACGCCCTATAAAAAAATCCCCCATTTTTCATTTATGTAAAGATTATGGACAAAATAGCCCATTGTTTCCTAATTGACGGTGGTTCGGGCCCAAGCATGATGTCAAAAATTATTATGGAAGAGCCAGGCTTGTCTTGTACCAATGAAAATGCCAGAAGCATGCTCTCGTATAATAGTCTGCAACAATTGACCACAGGTGAAATCAAAGATGTGACTTTGGTTCTGTGTGCACATCCTGAAATAAGGACAACCCTTAATATTCAGGTAATTGACATGCCAGTAAGTAACTATTCAATCATCTTAGGAAGAGACTAGAAAGCATTGACACGTGGATATCTCTCACTTGACGGGACACACTTATCTGTTCCTCAGAATGGAAAGAACATGATAGTCCTAAGTGAGGGAATAATTTCACCGTATATATAAAGCATTCTATAGCCTAATGTAAACTATGTTGAGGAGGACTTAGGAGTGTACTCCATCTTTGCATATGAGGATAACACTACCCTGGAACAAATTGACCTGGAGGATGGGATGTGGCATATGCACTTTCATGGTTCATGCTCCAATGAAGGTAATGGAGCTGGCATTATCTTGTACTCACCTGTAGGTAAAATTCAAAACTTTTCCTATAGGTTAGAATTTGCTTGCACAAACAACGTCACCGAAATTGAAGCATTATTGCTAGGCCTTGAAAATGCCTATAGTTTAGGTTGTGGACACCTTACAGTTTTTGGGGACTCTAAGCTTGTTGTGAACCTTGTACGTAAAATATATTCTCCTAGCAACAAGTTAATGAAACGCTACACCCAAATTGTCTAGTTTCTTATCTCAAACTTATTATCATTTAACATCACTCATGTTAAAAGGGAATTGAATTCAATGGATAACAGGTTAGTTGTTTTTGCAGCCTCTCCTACTTGACAATTTCTACCACAAAGACCCGATTGTACTTTTCAATCTTTATATCATCCTCATATCCCTGACAATGTAGATTCATGGCAGGTTTTCCCTAGTGATGAAAGCATTTACACTTTCATATAAAATGAACCATATAAGCCCAAGGAGATTATATCCATGGAAAATAACAAAATTCTGAAGGGCTTGACTCCTCTAGAAAGTTCATTTTCATCGAGTGATGTAGGAAACAAAGAAAAGCATAAAGAAGAGGAGTCAAAAAGGAAAGTGGGTGAAACCATTTCCTTGAACATTGGAATAGGCAATTCTCCAAAGAATGTTAAGATAGGTGCCCAATGTACTGATGAAGAAAAGTTGAAATTCATTGAGTTACTTCATGAATTTCAAGATGTTTTTTCTTGGTCTTATGAGGATCTATGTGGTTTTGATCCTGCTCTTATACAACATGCCATTCCTATCAAGGAAGGCATAAAACCGATTAGGAAAAAACAAATACCCATTAACCCCGCACTTGAAGCTACTATTAGGAAGGAGTTGGAGAAACTCTTGAAGGCTGGGAAAATTTCCCTGTTAAGTATTTTGAGTGGATTTCCAATTTGGTTCCCGTTCGGAAAACAATTGGTCAGATCCGTCTGTGTGTTGATTTTTGCACATTAAATAGAGCAATCGTAAAAGACCATTTTCCTCTCCCTAATATGGAAATGATTTTGCAGCAAGTTGCAGGGTCACAAATGATGTCCTTACTTGATGGTTTTTATTTATATAATCAAATCAAGGTAAAAAGGATTGATAAATACAAAACCACTTTCACTACACGTTGGGGCACATTTTATTATGAACGCATGCCTTTTGGTTTATCTAATGCAAGTGCCACCTTCCAAAGAGCTATGCAGATAGCTTTTGATGATTTGATCGATAAGATTATTTTGATCTATCTTGATGACCTGACTGTATATTCAAAAAACCAATTAGATCATTTTGGTCATCTTAGAAAAGTTCTCATGCGATGCAGAAAGTTTGGCATTTATATAAATCCTTCTAAGTCTATTTTTGGCGTTACCAAGGGAAATATCCTTGGGAATATTGTATTTGATTTAGGAATAAGCATAGATCCCGAAAGGATTGTTGTTATTCTAAACCTTCCTACCCACACTTCCAAAAAGGAGGCTCAAGAATTTATGGGCATTATCAACTTTGTCCGTAGATTTGTTCCTGATTTTGTTGTAATGGTCAAACCAATTCACAATCTTCTCAAGAAAGATCGCTCCTTTTCTTGGACTCAAGGCGTCGAGAATGCTTTCATAAGGATTAAGAAGGAAATCAGTTCCGCACCGGTTTTGGTGAAGCCAGATTTGGAGAAATATTTTATTATATACACTAATTCCACGGAAGAAGCAGTTTATGCTATTCTTGTACAATGTGATGACCAGAATAATGAAAAACTAGTAGCTTACATGAATCAAAGCTTATCAGATGATGAGTTCAAATATTCTTATATTGAAAAACATGATTTTTCTCTTGTTAAAGATGTGGAAAATTTTTGCCACTTTATCTTAGGCAAGCATAAACTGGTAAAAGTCCCTTTGCCTGTTGTCAAGTTTTTTCTCTCACAAACTTATCTTTCAGGAAAGCTTGCACATTGGCTTGCCAAGATCCAGGAGCCTGATTTAACCATCATGACTTCAAAAAAAATTAAGGGACAAGACTTATCTCTTCACTTGGCTCAACATGCTGAAGCAAGTGAAGAAATTGATGAACAAGATAATTCTCTTTCAGCATTATTTTACATTGATAGTCAAATCCTTCCTATAGATGAACTTCCCTGGTATAAAGATCTGGTGTATTACTTGCAAAACTAGAAATGTCCATATAGCTTAGATACTCATCAAAGGAGAAGGCTCTATCTTGAATCTTCTAGATATGTTATTTTAGGAGACTTCTTGTTCAGGAGATCTACCGATGGCATATTACTTCGTTGTGTAAATAATGAGGAAGCACATAAATTGTTGCAAGAATCAGAAAAGGTTATTATTGGCCTTCAATTTTTCGAGATTCTTATAATTTTTCAAGATCTTGTGACAAGTGCCAGAAATTCGCTGGGAAGGAATGTCTTTCTACCATGCCTTTGCAACCTGTCCTCCCTGACTTTCCTTTTTCAAAATGGGGTCTAGACTTTATCGGTCCTATTGATCCTCCATCTTCAGCAGGGAAAGTTTTTATCTTGATATCCATAGACTATATTACGAAATGGACTGAATTTGTCCCACTTAAACATTCGCAGGATGAGCAGGTTATTTCTTTCCTTCAAACTAATATTTTCCCCAGATTTGGCATTCCTTTAGAGATTATTACAGATAACGGCCCCGCTTTTATTTCTGATAAGTTGACTCAGTTTCTAGCTAAGCTGGGAGTTAAACATTTCACCTCATCAGCTTAAAAGCCTCAAGGAAATGGGCAAGCTGAGTCTCCTAACAAAAAATTGGTTAGAATTATCAAGAGGCTCATTGAAGATAAGCCTCGTCAATGGCACACCCTCCTCACTTACGCCCTTTGAGTAGATCACACTACTACCAAGGTAAGCACATGTTGCACTCCCTTTCAGCTTGTTTATGATCAAGAAGCTATTCTGACTATAGAGCTGGAACTTTCTTCTCTACGGTTGATGCTACAGATTGAAGAATTAAATTCTTCTAATATTCCTCAAAGGATAAATGCATTGTTGGATTTAGAGGAACAAAGGATGTTTTCCTTGGAGAACATAAAGAGAAGACAACAAACTGTAAAGAAATATTTCAATAAAAACGCAAAAGTTGTCATATTTAAGGTAAATGAGAAAGACTTGCTTTAGGATTCAGCTCATGCTAACAGAGGAAGACATTCAAAGTTTCAAAAATTATGGATGGGTCCTTTTAAAATCACTTTTTTCCTGGGCGCGAATTCTTATATTCTAAAGGACTTGGAAGTGTGATTATTTTTCTATAGCACCAACGGTTCCCACTTGAAACACTATTCAGAACCAGTTTGAAAGTTAAAACATTGCAAGAAAATTACTTTTGTATAATAATTTTTGTTTCACTACTTTGATTTTGCTTTGTTGTTTTTATTTTTTTGTTGTTTTATTTCTGTTGTTTTTCTTTTATTTACTTCTTTTCTTTTCAAAAATAAATTATGGATCAGTTTTGCCACAACGATGTTATTCTGGAAGTATTGTTAATCAATAACAATCAGGTTACATAGCTTTCATGATGTCCCCCTTGAAGGCATCATTGAAATTGCTCTCTGCTTCCAGTACTATTGTTAGATAGATAATTGGATTTTCATCCCTATTTTATGCTTTCCTTTTCTTCCCTCCACCCCGAGTTTCAAAAAGAGCGCACCAGAAAATTTTCTCCTTTAAAGCAATAAACACGTTCATTATAACCAATCGAATGTTATGCATACATGAATAAACCCCTCATACGTAACACTTTCCATGAGTTATTCCCAAAGTCCCAGATCATTTTTTCCATTAAACCACCTCACTTCCCCCTGTTGCATAAACATTCTGGTAAATATCTTCTTTGATCTACAATTCACCTCGTATGCAAAAACAAACATTCTCAGTTCTTAAATTGTTGGAAACAAATTTCCCTATGGAGTCGCCAATTTGTTGACGCTTAAAAGTTCAACAATGAATACTATGCTCGCAAATTCTTGTCAAGCTTTATTATATATTTATATTAATAATAAACTAGTAGGTGGGACCCCCTTGTAGACTTGTGGTGCTATGGTAGATATGTTGCACTTATATTTTATTTTCTTATGAGATGGTACCCGCACAGTCTTCTACAGTTCATTGTTTCAAATCATGGTTTAAATTTTATGGTGACATGTGATGGTTGGCTGATTAATGTATGTCACTCGATGGTTTTGATGACCTTTCACATAATATGTTAAGGTTTCCCTTTGGATGAAAGAATTATTAGCAATTTTGGTTTGGCATTGCATTAAACATGGCATTAATTGGTTTAAATCATCTTGATAAATGATAATAATTGAGCTCTTTTGAATAAAAGAACTATACACAAGCTCCAATGCTATGTATTATTGTGACAAAAGAGGGGCACACTAAACCCTTGCTACTATAGTTATGCGCCTTGTTGAATGTTATATGTGGATGCATGTTGGGTTGTGTTTCTAGCACATTGTTATTTTAAAGAGTTTGACATTACAAAGGGGTTGTGCACTATGCAAATGTGATATAGCATTGGATATGTGGTTGATTAATTGCTTAGTGCTATGGTGAACTGGCTTGGCTCGTATGTTGAATTGAATGAGGTTTGAAGGGAGAAGCGACGTGCATTTACTACATGTCACTCAAACTCCCCCTTGAGCTTGTCACCCTAGTCATTCTTGCATTTTGGTTTTGGCTCTGGTGGTTTTTGTTGTTCTGCATTGTTCGGTCATAAAGGAGGTATATAGTCTAGTTTTCTTCCTCGCACAGGATTTTCCAGGTATGGGTTTCTTACTCTTCCATCCATGATGGTTACTCTACCCTTTCAATCAACTTTTGGCTCAAGATTGCTCGTGGTCTATGTTTTTCTTAAGCTGTTATGAGATATTTGAACTATGTATTGGTGTTGTGTTCATGGTTTCTTATGGTGATTATTCTGGACTATTGGAACTTTTCAAAAAAGAAATGGTTATGCTCTCCTTGTTGTGTGTAATATGTTCATGGGTTTATTGGATTAAATGGCAGTGAATCCTGCTCGACCACGGTTTGGGTTTTTGGGTCTGGCATTGAGTATTATGATTTTACAAAGCTATGAGCTTTGTCCGTATCCTACTTATGGATTGTTATAACATGTCTTTGTGTTTAAGATTGCCCACTCCGTGCTCATTTCTATGGCTAGTGTACACTCTTTATTTCGACCATGTGAGTTGCAATGTGAACTGTTGAAAGATTAAAGTGTTTTTTTTGCCTTATCTTGGAAAAACCCCAAGTGGTTAGCTGATTTCTTATCACCTCATTGTTTCCTGGAAATCATTGCACAGTCTGAACTTAACACCACCCAGAAGTTAATGGAGGCATCATACATGTTTTTGGTCGGGCACGGGTTTGTACTTGAACGCTCATTTTACAGTGTTGTTTAAGGGATTTAGCTTCAATGGTTTTCCTATTGGAAGTGGTTGACTGTTGTTTTTGGAACCCTCACAGTCGAGAGTATTGTTACATGTTATATCTCTATGGTAATTTGTGAAGGGGTATGAACTATCTACGCTTTCAGATACCTAATCCTCTGGTCGAACCACCTGTTCATACCTTCCACTTGTTGTTTTAAACCCTAAAAATGATATTGATATCATTTTACTCCAGTCAATGGTTGATGGATCATTGTGCATGCTTAGTTTCTTGGGCACGATTTTGGTTGCATTCCTCATTTGGCAATTCTGGAAGAACTCTGTACCTAATTGTTTATGGGAAGCTTGGGCTCGAAGAGTTGCATGTTATTTGATTCAAATGTTATGTTGTTTATATTAAGAGACACATGTGTGTGAATTGATTGGGGCCAGATAAAGAGTTATAACACCCAGTTTGATTGCGTTGAACAGTTTTTTAAATAATGGACATAAGTGGTCGTAAATATTATGCATGTTCCTATTGGATTTAAAGAATAAGTATTGGATATAAATGGTTGTAAGAACTGTGCGTATTCCTGTTCATTTTAAAAGGATTTATCATTGGAGTTATGAATGGTTGTGGCTAAAAGGGTTATTATGGTTTATCATATCGGTTGCAATGTTGTTTGTTATGACTGTTATATAAGGTTATATGGATACGAAATCGTTGTAATTAAATATTTCTGGGCATATAGATTATTGTTTGGAAGCCAGCAAGCAATTTGTAAAGGAAGTAACAGTTTGAATTGTGGTTTTGAAAACTGATTATTATTGAACTTTGAAGGTTGGAACAAAGATTTGTTTGATTGCATGTTTTGATTTATTTTTATATGAATAGTATCCATTTTATTTCCCTCTCATTCTACCACTTTTCACTCATTATATTCCCCTCATAATCCCAATTTCATTATGGCATCCATGTTCTGTGAAATAAATTAAAAATAAAACCTATGAAAAAGAGACAAGGAGATAACATAATAATGATTGGTCACTGATATTTTGGTATTTTATTACACAGATAGTTAAATTGTTTAATTAATTGTTGAACAATATTCGTGTATTAATCCCCTATCATTATGCCACTTTTCACTAATTACACTCCCTCCATATGTCCCATGAACCCTATCACCCCCTATTTACTCAACGATTGTTAAATGGTTTGTTATGGATGGATTTGCATGTATCTTGTGTTAATTTATGAGCCAATGTTTTATTCATGCAAGCAGAATGTCATGTGTGGTTTATTAAGGTCTTAGTTACTGAAGAATTGTTTCTACAGGATGAGTTTCTTCAGTTGGGGCATCCATGGCAGAAATAACGGAGGTCGGGGAAATTGGAAGAGAGGTCCTAGAAGACCTAGATTTTCCATTCATTTTGATGTTGATCCCTAAGAATTGAACCAGTTGTTCTAAGCTGGGTTTTTTAATTGGATTGGTCATGGAATAGTACACCCTCAGCTAGAGAGACCCCCCTTCTAGCCTCAAAACATCCCTGGCATTCTCGTTCCTCCTCATGTGTCCTTGAACCAGAAGTCTCTGCAAATGATGGATGGCAAGAGATTGTCAATCTGGTTGTCTCTCACCATCGTGGCTGGACCAATATGTCATTACCTCTCCCACCACTGGTCAATCCTAATGTCCAGATTGCCCGTGTTGATTCACCTATTCAATCCTCACATGCTAGTAAAAGACTAAAAACAGATGTTCCCCATGTGCAAAATAAAAGCAAAGAAAATGCCTCTCCTTCTTCTCCATCAGATGATTCCTCAAAATTGGTGTCTTACAACATCCATTTGAAAGATTATTGTTCCCATGTTATCAGTGAGATACAGTCCCAAGGTTCTAATCAACCACGGGCTACTTCCGGGAAATCAAAGGGGGACAACGGTGATAAAAGAAAAATTTCCTCTCAGAGTGGCAAGTATGGCTTTTAGTTCATGTGTTTTTATGATTTGAGTTGATAAAGACAATGTTAATAGTTCATAGAAAGTTTGGACAACAAGCTTTGTTTTGGATAATGTGGATTATGTGGATATTTATATATTTTTGGATATGATTTAAATTATTTTTGATATTTAAATATTTAGTTTTGAAGGTATTTAAGGGAGATACAAGGGTGGCATGTGTTTAAATATTGATTATCCTTTTTGTGTTATATTTTATGATTTGAAAAGAAGATATCTACGAGAGTCACAAGGGGTCCCACCTACCTAGTTATTATTAATTAAATACCCTTAACTATATTATTATTATTTACCTCTCCTAAACTAATTAGTTAAGTCAATCTAACTTAACTAAATAAAGTAGTTGAACTACTTCAATTTATTTTGAAGGAATAAAAGTTGAATGGGAAGAAGAAACAAAGGGGGAATAGAAGGAGAAAGTAAGACTAAGGTTTTCTCTTTTGATTTCATAAGATAGTTTCAATTTCCATTCATTCTTGAGTTATTCAAAGCCTAATTCTCTTTGTGAAAACATGGTCTTATTGTAGACAGCAAGGTTGAAGATTGAACCAAACCTTTCAAACTCTTGTTTTAGAGGTGTTGATCCATCCTTGATAGTCTGTGTATTCTTGTTTGTTTATGAATTATTTTTCATGGCTGATAAAGAATATCTTGCATAGTCAAATTGGCGGTAGTTTGTGGCAAGTTGATCCAGATTATAAATTTCAGTTTTACTTGATTGTCGGAGTCTTTTTGTATGGTTTTCATCGGGGATCTTTAAATAAGACTTTGGTCCATGCCTTCACTGGGGTTTTGTAAAGATAAAAACACTTTTGATATCTCATAATGAAATAAATCATATTGTTATTTTGTCTTATATATGTGTAATTATGACTTGGTTACTTTTCGCTTTTTGATCTCCCTGTTTACTTTCCGTAATTTGTATATATTTCATAAACTTATATAAATTTTATTTTATACCGCAATATTATTTTCATTAATAAATCAGCCTTAATCCTAGTAACTAATACTTACGGATTGAGAGAATATTTTTGAGGCTATAAAACCAAGGGTGATATTCTTGACTATATTGTTCTAGCCAAGCAAGATTTGAAAATGATTAAGGTAATTCATACCTTTTCCTCAACACTCTATACTATCCACCAAACGCGTGGTATCGTGATCCTAAAGTTTGACTCTTGAAATAAAAGGTGTTGTAGCAAATTCGCAATCAATCATGTGAAATGTACTCTACACATATAGTGCATATTTGGACCGTATCATCTTGATTCTTGAATCAGATTGGGTGATTTCAAGACCAATAAAGTAATGCAACAATCCCAAATCACTCATGGAAAACTTGTCGTGCAAGGTAGACTTAACCACAACAATAGATGATGTTGAACTCCATGTGATAAATAATTCATCTACATAGAGAACTGACAACAAGAGAGATTCAACTTGTTGAAGCATGTAAACATTAAGATATGAATTACAACGAGAGAAACCTTGGGACATCAAGAATGAATCCATCTTTGCATACCATGTGTGTGGTGCTTTCTTGAGGCCATACAAAGATTTCCATAATATGTAGATAAGAGATGAATACTGGATATACCCCTACGGTTGTTCCATGTATATCTCCTCCTCAAGATGCTTGTGAAGAAATGCATGAACCTCCCAACATTGAGCTATCATAGTGAAGAGCACAAGTCAAATGGAATCCATCTTTGCAACAGGTACAAAGTTCTCATTGTAGTCTATGCCATGTACTTGTGAGAATCCTTTTGCTACAAGCCATGCTTTGTACTTACTCACAAATCCATCTGCTACCATGTTTTCTTTTTAAATCCATTTTCACAAAACAAGATTTCTACCAGGAGGTAGGGTAACCATCTCCCAAGTTTGGTTCTACATCTTAGACTAATACTTTTCATCAATGGAAACCTCCCAATATGGACTACCTACAACTTTTGCATAAGACTATGGATCTATATCAATGACCATGTAATAATGGATGAGCATTGTTACCACACAATTTATCACCTTAGTGCAAAGCCCTCACAAGGAACAAGGCTAGTGGAACATCAAAATATGTCAGCATTGTCACCTAGGAAACAATTTCCCTCTCTTTAGTGAAGGGGTAAATCCAACACACAATGGAGGCTTCCCTACTAGCCTCCAAGAATCCCCCAGGCAAGACACTATCAATTCTAGGGCCTCCTAGTTAGCTACTCAGTCTACCACCAATGAAATAAGATGGCGAGAGTAAGGATAAGATGGTAAGTAAAATCAATTTCCATATTTGAAGAGATGAGGATCTAGGTCAATCTAGGAGGTTTTCCAAGTCAAATTAAGGCTCAAGAGGATCCCCAAACACTACAAAAGATGAAGAAGCTAAAGGTTGTTTTAAAACTTGGAAAAAGATATTAAATTACAACGGGAAAACAAGTTATTAAAGAAACAATAAAATCATCCCTTTAACAAGTAATAAACCAATGAAACAAGAGGGCTAAAACATGAATTAAATTATGGTTTTATTTATTAACAAAATCATAAATTTAAGATGCATATAACAACCCTAAAACCCTAGACGTCCATCCCTAGATGGTTATAATAATAAATCATCAATGTAATTTAAGGTTTTTAAGTGTTTATTGGGTCAACAACATGCATAAACATTCAAAACGTCTAAGTTTTTTTATGGCTGAAAATGAATATTTGTTGTTCAAAACCCTAATCTAACCCTAAAACAGTAAAAATAGAGTAAAATTCAAAAATTAATGATTGACTATTGGGAGAGTGACTAATGACTACTATATTTTTGGGCATATGGGGTCAATTAAGAACTCCTTTGGAGAGAAGTGAGTGGATCTAGGGTGATATCTAGAGTTTGTTCACTACTAACCCTATAATATCCTCTTAGGATATCACTATATCTTTAAATACAAATTCAAGGGAAGGTTCTTTACTAGTAACCTTCCAAGAGCTTTAATAAGAAGGGTTTGTTCAAGAAAAATCCAAGAGAATGCTCAACCAACATTAGAGAAACAACATTACACTTAAATGCATTCATAAACAAAACCATAAGATAACAAGAGACTACTTACTCAAGAAATTTTTCATCCATCAAATCCCTAGCAATGAATATACATGAAGCAACAAAGCATCCACAAGCACATCCACTCAAAAAAGTCACTCTAACTAGCCATCCATAACATTTTTCATAAGAGAGAATGTAAAAGTATATAAGTAGTGATGTATCTCCACAAGTAGCAATTATTTACAAGTGAGAAGTGCTTCTCTTACTTATATGGTAGGTCTAGCACACTTCTCACACAGAATCCCTAAAAACATAAAATAATGCCTTTGTCTCTCACAAATCCTAGAGATAAGTCAACAACACATAAAAATATATGAGACATGAATGGATAGGTCACTATGACCCCCAATGATGCCTCCAAGATAAAGTAAAGTAGCTCAAAAATCAAATTTTCCCTCATAAATGTGACCTCAAACTCACATGTGTGGCACATGTGGCATGAAGAAGTGGATGACTCACTCAAATAGGTAGTGTAGGGGCTCCAAAAGTGAAACATTTCCATGAAAGGGTGCAACATTTCATCTCCAAGTGGTGTGTCATGTCCCCATTAAGAATGATGTCTCATCATAAGGTAACATATCATCATCAAGATGCCCAATATCCCCTCGAAGGTGCAACATCCCATCAATAGGAGTCAAATCATCATCATATTGCAATGTGTCATCATCAAAAGGGGACCATCATACCCCATGTGTGCTAGGGTGCCTCATCAAGGGATCTATGCAATCAAAAGGATCAATTTCCTCCTATAAGTGTGGAACAACCTCTCTCAAATGGTGGGGACGACCTCCATGAAAGTGTGTTAGTATCCTCTCAATATCCTCCAAAGGATCCAAGTGTCAACCAATCATGTGGCTATGTGCAATCCATCCTTCGAGGAAGGGCTCATGTAGTTCAATGCACCATGAAGACCAGAGGCAAGGTACACAATTCAAACACAACATATAAAGTGAGTTATGTCAATGTAAAAGTTATTAAATAGATCTCATTAAGTATCCACTTCAAACTTCACACTAGCTTACAAAGGTATACAATTTTCCAAGTTTAGCTATGGGAGGATCATTATCACCCCCTATTAGGTGTGTCAATACCCAGGATAAGAAGCATGTCCCAAGGAACCCATCAAGGAGTATATGCAATGGTATGTGATTTATTTCATGGGTGGTTGTCATTGACATGCAAGGCCATGTATCATAGTCATCCTCATGAGCACATTTGTAGAGGGATTGCTTATAAAATGGGGTACCCTTTCCTCGACATTGTGTCCTTCCAAACCCCTGTTTTCCTTTTTCTTTATTGATTCAACATTTTTTGTCTTTTGACTTTGATTTGCTAAGTCCTTTTGTTAGGTATGAATTCATTGCATAGGACTTGGGGTGACGACCTCCTAGTGAGGGGGTAGAGCTCATGCTTCACTTTTTTTTTAGACTTTGTTTTTATTGTTTGTTTGTTTTCCTTACATTTTGAATTAGGGATTTTTCTCTTTATATATCATTTTTTATAAATCTACATCAACCTTGAGAATTCAAGCCTCTTCTTCTCATAGGATTATGAAGCATGGACCTTTTTGGGATACATGTAAAAACCAACACAAATGAAAGGATAGTGGAGAAGTGACAGATGGAATACAATATGTATGGTAATGGATATGGACACATYACCCTATTAAGGCACCCAAATAGTACAAATTTTCCCAAGAGTGACAACACTTGACTAGGAGGCAATGATGCTCACCAAGGTGAAACAAGGRAAAAAGTATAAATTCAAAGCATCATGATTCATTATCCAATTCAACCCATGATCACCATTTTCATGCCCAAAACATTGACATTGTCACTCGATATGAAGTGTCAGAACAATGTACCTTAGTGTGTAATGCACCATATCATCTTATGTGAGTGATTTGAGCATGTAATGGAAGGTATTTGTGGGCAATTGTATGTGAAGAGTCTGTAATATCATCATCRGAACTRCTATATGTAATGTGGATATTGGAGAAAAAAATCTCCTCTAGTTACCCCCAAAAGTTAGGGGGTAATAGGCATCCAAGGATATGTAGTAGTGAGTTATTTTGGCCCGCATCTTGCAACTATGAGTGATTCCTCTGTGTATTTGTTGGACCCCCAACTACATCACTTGCAACTTGAAGAGTTATTTGTGTCCAAAGTGGTCTACATGTTGGATTTGCAACAACTTATTCATCAATGTCATCAACTTCCTCTTCTTTATCTGAATCTAGAATTTCATCTGAGGCAATGGAAGATGCATCTGTGAGATCTACATCAGAAATAAATGGTGGATCTATAGTAGGTTCTTCCTTAGTTTCTTATAAGGGGCCATGTTCAAATTTGACACTTATTTCAATACAAAAAAAATCAGTGAAAGGATTTAGTAGCATGTACTCCTTAACACTACCAGGATATCCCACAAAAATTTAGTCTTAAATTTGGGGTTCCAAATACCTCCTTTTCTCTAAAGGAATGAGTGCCCATGCACGATATCCAAACACCCTAAAGTGATTGACTTCTGGTTTTCAACCACTCCAAGATTCAAATGGAGTGACTCCCTTCAATTATTTGTGAGGAACTTAGTTAGGGGTGTAGGCTACACAATTGATAGACTCATCCCAAATATTTGGAGTGAGGGACTTGTAATGTAGCATGCAATTTTTCATGTCCTTAAAGAATATATTCTTCCATTCTGCAACTCCATTCTATTGTGAAGTATAAGGAACTGCATGTTGCAACTCAATACCTACCTTTACACATAGATGTTGGACATATATGTTCACTTTGTCTATATGCAATATCTTGATTCCCTTTCTCGACTGCTTCTCTACAAGAGATTTGAAGTCTTTGGAACACTCAAAAACCTCTGATTTCTACTTGAGGAAGTATACCCAGGTGTACCTTGACTAATCAATAATAAAGTTCAAAACATACTTGGCCCTACTCATGGATGGGTGAGGAAATGGACTTGTGAAATCACTATGAACAAGCCCAAGAGTTGAAGAGGCTCTTCATGCCTTTCCCTTTTCAAAATTTTATTCTATATTATTTCCAAGAATGCATCCATGACATACACCATTTGAATACTTAATATATAGCAATTCTATCACCATACCCTACTTGCTAAGATGCTACAAATAGTGATAGTTAAGGTGATTGAATATTTCATGCCACAACCTACTTACTTCATCACAATGTGTTAGAAGTACAACAAAAGGATATTTTAGAATAAAATTAGAAAAGACATACAACCTACACTAGTGATCTACTTTCCCAACCATAACCTTTGTTCCATCAAAAATTTAGGTAATGACCACTAGATCAGGTGTGAACTCTACTCGCTTGTCGGTACCTTAATGGGTGATTTGATAGATGGAAAGAAGGTTGATGGAAAAGGAAGGTACATGAAATACATTATGAAAATGAGCATGATATAAATCAATGGTTCTTTTTCTGCATACCTAAATCGATGTATTATCTCCCATTAAGATGATAGGACCGATGCATGGCTCCAAGGATGTAAATATTTCATGTGATGAGGTCATATGGTTTGAGGTTCCTAAATCAAGAACCCATGTAGATAATTAGGAAGATATAGCAACAAGTGGATGACATGTTTCCTTGCATTTGACTTTATCATCTTGTGGATTTTAAGATTTCTCAGCTTTCTTCTTGATATTATCAAGTACATTGATATTATGGTTCTCAAGAGTATGGGTCATCTGATTAATATGCTTCCTCGTGCATGCATGTTCTTCATGATTCATTTTCTTGCAGTAAGCACATACCACCTTCTCCTTCTTTGTTTTCCTAATTTTGAAGTTTGAGTACTCTTGTGTAGATTTTGGAGTGTCCTCCTTTTGATCTTGGTCTTTCTTGCCTTTGAATTGTTGTTTATGTTTGTTTCTAGTCTTGCTTCCCTTATTTGTAGCAAGTGCATCCACCTTTGTTGTATTGAGGGAACCCATTTGAACAAGTTTATCTTGATCATGGGTGATATAGGAAGCAAAATCATCCAATTAAGGCATCTTTCAAGCAACTCCAAATGTGTATTTTGTTGTATGGAAGGTAAAAAAAAAACTGAGCATTCGAGACCCAGTTTGGATGGAAATGAGAGAATAATTTTATCTTCCTTCTTTTCTATGTCACATAATTTGAGTTGAAGCAATAGTGATTTAAACTTGGTGAATAAATCCTAGATAGTGTTGAAGTTGCGCAGGCTCAAACCGATGAGCTCATTCTCCAATTGATGTCCTTGTAACACATCTTACTTCCCAAAGAGACGTTCCATCTTGGTTTAAACTTCATTGGGTGTTTTTGCAGATTTGATGTGGAATAAGAGGCCAATACAAATATAGAGACATACAATTTGTATGCTTTATCCATTCGATTAAACCATTTTTCCTTTTCAACAATGGAATTTGGTTCAGTATTAGTTCCCATTGTGAACCTATATATGTCTTTACTCCATAAGAGAATAACCACCCATGTCTTCCATTCATAGTAGTTGAATGGTGTGAGGATTATTTGTTGAGACCGATCCATCATGTCTAGTGCACTCTAATTTATCTCTTCCACCTACAAACATGTATACTACTCCCTTATATTCACACAAACTCTGATACCATGCAAGATTTGATTAATCAACTTGCAAGAGAATTTAGAATCCAATTAAGAAGAAATTCAGTTAAAATTTTGAAAGAAGAGAAGAGAAGAAGAATAATTGGAGCAATGTAATTCGCATTAACTTGTAGAAAGAAAAACGATCATCCTAGGATGAAAGAATACAATACAATGCAATTGAATACAATAGAATCGAATTAGTTCTCATGAAATTGTGTTAGGATTAACTACATGCAAATCATGAGAGAACATGCCCTAATTGTCCAAGTGCACTTTCATGAGGGAATAACTTGGATTTTTTTACCAAGTGGAGTAAATTAGCTCACAATAGAAAAGTGGAGTAAATTAGCTCCTAGAAAATAGGATCTACTCCTCAAGTGCACACTTATTCTTAGAAAGTAGGATCTAACTCTACAATGAAGGAAAGAAGCACTCATATCCCTTGAAAAGTAGAATTTTTCTAAGATAAATCCCTAGAATTAAGGGATGAAGATCAAGTGCACTCTAGGATAAATAAAATTATTCATATGAGGGAAAATGATGCATGTAAACCAACATAAATCAGGCACCTTCACACCCAATATAACATCTTTTGTTAGAGAAATATCATTTTCTTAAAAATCCATGGGACATCACCTTCTTCAAAAGATCAAGAGAGACTAGTCACTCCTCTAATTTATTTTCTTGGCCAATGTTTCATTTTAGTATTTGATGAAATGGGATCTATCCTAACACCCAATGTGTCACTTTTTTTCAATGATATGTGTCTCCATAAAGAAGATGAAACATTTTTTAACGTATGCATGAGATCTAGTAGGGGGGGGGATCTTAGATGCTCCATGTTATCAAACAATCTTGCACCCTAGTGCAAAGCCTTTACAAGGTACAAAGATGAGTGGAACATGGAAGTGTTTCCACTGTCACGTAGACAAATACTTCCCTCGTTTTAGTGAAGGATAAGTCCAACATGAGGGAGGCTTCCCTAGTAGACACTAGGGTTCCTAAGGCAAGCCAAGTAAAGTCCTATGTCACCTATATAACTACCCAAATTACCACCAATGGATCATGATATAATAATTATATACTAGGTTGTTACTCAAAGTAAATTCCATATTTAGGGGTTGATCTCTTTAGGGTTGTTTTGGAGGGTTCATTGAGTACTATCTAATGAAAAATTATCCCCAAATAGTCCAAATTTGAAAATTACTTGGGATGTTATAAAAATTGCATAAAAGATAAATAAATTACAACGGTAAACAATTTATAACAACATTATATTTTAGCCACTTAAACATATTACAAACAAGTGAATTTTAGTACTAAAATAAGGAATGAAACTAGGGTTTAATAACTTATTAATTTTGAAAATTCAAGAGCATATAATAGCCAATAAAACCAAGACATCCAACCCTAAAATTGTTGTAATACAAACCAGCTAGGCCAATTTTCCAAAAAAGATGTTTGTAGGTCAAACACATGCCAGAAAACCCCTAGTATTTCAGGTCAAAAATATGCAAGAAAAACCCTAGACATCTAGGGTTGTTTTTTGGTTGAAAATTAAATGTAAGTTAATCAAACCCTAGATTTATTTCAAAACAAAGATAAAATTTGGATTTTTGAATTTAAGATTGACTAGACAAGAAAACACTAGTATCTACTAATTGTTTTGGGCATATGAGGTCAACTAAGGACTCTCTTGAGAAAGTGTAAGTGAAACTAGGGTGATAGTTAGGGTTGTCCACTATAAACCCTAGAAAATCCACCTAGTGCCTTAAAAGCTTCAAGATATTTCAAAGTGAAGATACTCCATTAGTAATCTTCCAAGATCTTTGAAGAAGGGACTAGTTCAAGAAAATAGAAAAAGAGTGCACTGCCACCACTAGAGAAGTACAACTACACTTACAATCATAAATAAACTAAATCCATAGAGATTTAGAGAGATTGATTACTCAAGAATCAATTCATCAATGAAACCCTAGCCAAGAACATCAATGAAAATTTGTAAAGCATCCACAAGACATCGTCATCAAGAAGTTTCTCTAGTTATCCATCCATAGCAAAGCGATAGTCATCATAGTAGACAAGTAGTGTTCTCCACAAGTTCTAGAAATGAGTTACAAAAGAGAGGTGGTTCTCTCTTTATATGAAGAGATATAGCAACCCTCTTAATATAAAAGTAGTATTGTCCTAGATTTTAGCCGGAGAAAATATAAAATACCATTATCTCTTTACAAACCCTAGATATATGGTCAAAAATACATAAACTATGAGGTGGTTATGCCACCTATACAACATCATCCATGATACATGAGCAAATGATTCAAAAGATCCCAAAGATGCTCCCCAAATCAAGTAAACTCTCCTCAAGTTCCAAGTCATCCTCCTCAATTGTATGAACAAAACACATGTGTGGCATGTGTGGGATCCCAAGAGTGGACGATTCACTCAAATCATGTGAAAATGCATGAAAATGGGCTCAAAAGTGAAATGTTTCCTACAAAGGGTGCAACGTTTCATCCAATAGGTGCAATACCCTCTCTAAAATGGTGCAACAACCTCCAAAAGAAGTGGAATGACCTCCATCAAGTATGCAAGTGGCCTCCTCAACATCCTCCAAATGGACAAGGCTCAATCCAAGTAATCTCCATTAAAAGTACATCATCCAAAGTAAGGCCCAAGTGACCCAAAGTAGTCATCAATCCAAAGGTATGTACACAATTCCAATGCAACATAAAAAGTGATTCATGTCAAATTTAAATTCCATTAGATAGATCACATTAAGCATCATCTTATAATTTCACAATAACTCATAGAATTCATACAATTTTCCAAGTTTAGGTATGATGGGGGCATCATTAAACCCTATTACATGTGTCAACACCTAAGAAGAGTAGTTCCCAAGAAAACCCATCAAGGAGCATGTATAGTGATAGATGGTATGGTTTGGTGGGTAACTTCATGAGTTACATTGCACAACCATGTGAGGATGTTTAATATATTTATCAACATGAATTCCTTTGAAGTATGAGGGGGCATTTATACATTGAGTTATCATTTCCTCAACATTGTGTCTTACTACCCCTTATTTGCATTTTTTTATTTATATCACCTTTTACATCATTTGAACTTTATTTTACTTCATTTAGTCGTTTTTTAAATATGCATTTTATTGCAGAGGACTTGGGGTAATGGCCTTATAGTGAGTGGGCACTACTCATGCTTTATTTCCTTTGTTTTTTATTTTACTTTTATTTTCTCTCTCTTTTTATTTGGTCTTCACCTCGAGCTTATATATCCTATGGGGTGAGGCTCTTCTCATGGGACTATGAAGCATGAACCTTTTTGTGTGACATGTGACAACTAACCCATGAGTGGGACAACAAAAATCAGGAAGGGTGGATAGTATTAAGTATGGATTGGGATATGGACACACTAGACCTTTCAAAGACCCCTAGTAGTACAACTCAACCCAAGAGTGACAACACTTATCTAGAATATGAAAATGAACACCAAGGTGAAACAAGGAAAATGACACAAATTTAGAGCATCGTGATCCATTATCTAAATCAACTAACAATTACTACTTTCATGACAAGTACATAAGGCATTAACACTCAATATGAAGCAATGAAATAATGTACATCATGTATGTCAAGCACCATAATAATCAAAGTCATTGAGCTAAGAAAATGTGAGAAGCATCTTTGGTTAACTGTCTGTGGAGAACCATGGATCTCGTATGTGGAATTGTTCTCTATGATAAGGATCACATGAGAACAATCTCTTGTACTTACCCCTTGATGTCAAGGGGTAACATTTGGCTCCAACATGGGGACATGTGTTGAACGTAGAGTGCATGATAACCTCAACAATATCTGGAACTCCAAGCCCTGCACTCTGCATGAATAAAAAAATCATTTTATATCTCACCACAAAAATATCAATAAAAAGAGGCAGGGTGATATGATCACCTTGGTATATTAAAAATTAAAGGAAATGTGACAAAAATGTTTTATTTCATTTTTTCTTTTCAATTTTTTAGACATAACTAAATCAAATGAAACTACCTAAGAATGCATGAAGTCAAGTAATAACTAAAAATAAACAAGTAAGAAATCACAATCAAGATGCATAAAGGAAGCATACAAAAAGACCTACTACTTTAGAGAAGCTTACTCATCCTACTCTACTCTACTTGAAATAAGAAAAAAAGAAAAAAACTAGGTAAAATCATACAACCATTGTAACCACCCTAGCATCTCATATAGGTCAAAAATTCTACCCTTGTGCTTAGTTATGACCCAAAACAAGGATATGTCAACCACAAAATGATCATGAGCTTGTACAAATATTACACCATCACCAAAAATAGAATCCAACACATGAGGATGGACAAGAGCAATAAAATCATGCCAAGATTGGCATATGTATCCACCAATGTGCTTTATCCATATTTGAATGGGGTTGCAATATGACAACGATGGTTTATCCTTTCTCCATGCAATTTCTTCATGATGAAACCCTTGCATTTCATAAGGATGATCCACACACTTTAAGAAGTGGTTTCCATGGCTTTCATGTACAATTTCATTCCTCAAAACTTGAGATGTCATGATAATAAATTTGAAGAATACCTCATGGTTTTTCAACAAAGATATAAATGAAAATGAGGCATCAATTCAAATCTTGGGAAAAAAAATTACTCCAAACTTAGGGCTTGTTTCCCTTATATATGTGGTTTGAAATTATTATAACAAACTATAAATTGAAAACATTATTGCCCCATAGATATTTTTGCACCCAAAACATAATTCCCAACTTGACTTTCAATGACAAATCTAGGACCAAATGAGGAAAGACATGGCTAGAAATTCCTTCTATGTAATCTTGCAAACCTCATGTAATTTACAGCCACAAAAGGGTGATTTACCATTTATTTTTCATGCACAAATTCTTCAAAATTTAGATGAAATGATGGCTAAAAATTTATGCATTTTTGTTGAGATTTGGGTACCTTGGAAAGTGGTCCCCTTGTGTTTGTGAGCTTATAAAGACACGTGGGAAGTACTTTGTACCTTGTACCATGTATTTTATGTCTAATTTCCCTTTGACTTAGGAGATTTAAGTCAAAAGTGAAATTTGGTCATTTTAGCCTAAAATGACAATTAATTCACTTTGTGGGTGAATTAAGGGACATAAAGTGAAACTATAGAAACTTAAGTAAAGTGGGTTTTGAGTTGAGATTTACTTGAGATGATCTCGACCATTGACTTAGGATGAGATGAGATGAGATGATCTCATCCACCCATTTATTAGGTTTCCTCATGCATCCTTAAGGGGGGTGCATAGGGAAAAAGAGAGCTCAATTGTTCACTTGATCACCTTGAGAGTTTGGTGAGGAGTACAGAGGTGAGAATTCAGAGGAGAGCTCGGCAAGCTAGGGCACACATGTTCATGGAGATCACAAGGAATGTTTGAGTCTCGTTTATTTGTGTTGAGTGTATTTGCTAGGAGGAGGGCACATGTCTACCTGGTATCATTTTGTGTGTAGATTTATTGTTTCTGATTTGTGAGTTATGGAGAGGGCAAGCAAAGGTCAGTTTGCATGCAAGGGTTCTTCAATCAGCAAAGATACAGAGCAAGGGCGCAAGTATCTTCATGCATAATCAAGGAAGGAGGGGGCGCACTCTTCTAGGGGCGCTCATCCCAAGGAACCATTGCAGAGCTTGTGTTGAGCTTGTCGAGTATCAGGTTCCTTTGTATTTATCTTCCTTATTGTATTACATGCTTGAAGCACACTATATATATATACATTCATCTCAAATTGGTTTTCCCCTGGGGGGGGGGGGGGTTNGGGGGGGGGGGGGGGTTATCCAGGGTCATGTTCACCAAAAATACCTGTGTTCATTTCATGTATGTTAGAGTTTAGAACAACATTATTTCAGCACTAATAGATCTCTAGGTGTGTTATATAGCTTATGGTATGCATGTGCTAACATCTTGTGACAAAATTACATGCTAGAGCACCCATTTGGTCTATGTAACCGTAACAAATCGGCGAAGAATTTACTGAATAGTTTATTGTCCTAAAACAACAACAAACCATTGTTAGACAGTTGAAACTCAGAGCCAACTTGAGGTCAAAGACAAACCTAGTTGGCAGCTTGATAGGACCTGGAAAATATTCATGGTATCATAGCTTCGTGGTTGATTTTTGTTGATTTTTGGATAGCATATTGAGGGGTTGTTTTAGACACCTTTTGGGCCAATTTTGTGGACAAACATTAACAGAGTTTAGTGGCAGCTTGTTGGTAGAATTTTGTGGAGGTTTGTAGAGCAATCGGTGGACACTTTCATCGATCTCTTTTCACACCTACGTGGTAGGAGTGAGGCTGATTTTTTCACGACCTCTTTTCACACCTATATTGCTAGGAGTGAGGTCGGTGTTCGTTTGCCTCTTTTCACACATGTGTTGACAGGAGTGAGGCAATGTTCCTTTGCAGTTGTAGCATTATAGTGCATGCATTCGACAATGATGTCAGCATCTCATATGCATGCGGAGGATAGGCTAGTTGGAGCTAGCAACTGGTCACCTTGGAAGGCCAGGATCATTTTTGTCTTAGAGGACCTTGAACTATGGGATATAGTTGAGGAAGTTGTTCTTGTTCCCCCTGCTACTACTCCCATATTGTTAGCAGAGTTCAGGAAGAGGAACAACAAGGCAAAGAGGACGATATGTGATTTAGTGCGGGATCAGATCATTCCCCACTTGACTCAGAAAGCTTGGGCATTTGAGATGTGGGCATCTCTATGCAAGCTTTATGAGAGCTCTAACGAGAACCGAAATATGGTTCTTCACGATTGACTCAGGGGCATTCCTATGCTCTAGGATGAGTCGGTCACTTCTTTCCTTGGTCGATACACCCAGATCATAGATGAGCTTAGAGCCGTTGGAGAGGTGGTGGACCCAGATTCTATGGTGAGGACAGCCTTAAACAACGTTACCAAACCATGGGGTCCATTCGTTCCTGGCATTGTTTCCAGGGAGGTCATTCCCACTTCGGAGAGGATGTGGGATGATTTCATTCAGGAGGAAACTAGACTTATATCATAGGCTTTTGGATAGCAACTGACAGTGCAGGGTGATGAGGATATTTCTCTTTGCACAAAGGGCAAGAAGAAGACCGGTCGAGGAGGTCGACAGGATCCCAATTTTGGGGCCCCACTGTTGGATACACCGACCACACTGAGAGGGGGGGTGAATCGGTGTAGGGATATTTTTAAAACTTCCCCTTCACAAAACTCCTTAGTTAGCAATCTCCAATTACTCATCACTTATTGTTGTCATTTATAACCAGTTAAATGTGAACATACATCAGCAACAAATATCATCAATAAGTCATCACCACAAGGAACACAAAGAACACAAGATGTATGTACAATTTTCTTTTTATTACAGACTACAATCCTTGGGTTATCAGCAACAATTGAATAGAGTTACAACTCCACAAGAGCACCAGCTCTACAATGCAAGACTCAGCTTACACAACTCAGCACCAACTAAGAAGAGGAATTAATCCTCAACAGATACCAATATGTCAACAAGTATGCGACCTGTCAATAGTGCAGCACGCATATGTACGCGTCCTACCAGTAGTACAGCTCGCGTATGTACGCGGCCAATCTGTACTATAGCATGCGTATGCCTTCTCAGTAATTAGGGTTTTCTCTCTATGGAAAACTTAGATCCTTTACAACCTTCAATCACATCTACTTATGTCTTTCATTGTCCAATCTGAACCATAACCAATCACAACACATCTATGCTCTCCCACAACTTACTCATGCTCCTCAACCATACAATATGAGTGCTACTTAATCATGTATAAGCAACCAGTATACTATGGCAATCATATCAGTACTGAACCATAAGATTGTTGCTCACTCTATCAATCAACCAACATAACCATATCACAACAGCCATACGGAGAATGCCCTAAGCATTCACCATACAATAAGCAAGAGTATCTATCAAGACAACTAGGTAACCATACCAGAGTTTCTATGGCAGATCTAAGCCCATAGAATGTAGATCTGGAACTTGCTTCAGACTTCAAGAACCTGGCATCAGCTCACACTCAAGTCTCCATTGGCATCCATGAGAACTTGCAATCCCTCTCTTACTCATAATAGATCTTCAAGTTATGCTCAAGAGATGATTTTCACAAGAGACCCTTGCTTCTTATTTATACTCTCCAAGTAGCTTCCTTAGAAGCATATTCTAGGCCATTTTGTCCACAGCCACTTTGTCCACATAGTCACCTATGTCCAACTTTGCCCAATTTGTCACGTGTCAATGTATCAAATAACCACTTGATCACTTAACCCATTTTCTTCATTTTAGGGTTAACCTTCTTATAACCACTTTCCATAATTAGAAAGTTCTTCATTTACTTTATTATTTAAATAATTCTCCTTGACTTTGTCACTTCACTTTATTATTTAAATAATCCTCTTTTATTTTGTCACTTCACTTTATTATTTAAATAATCTTTTTTGACTTTGTCACTTCACTTTATTATTTAAATAATCCTCCTTACTTTATCACTTCACTTTAAATAATCATCTTTGACTTTGTCACTTCACTTTATTATTTAAATAATCCTCTTTGATTTTGTTACTTCACTTTATTATTTAAATAATCATTTTTTACTTTGTCACTTCACTTTATTATTTAAATAATCCTCCTTTATTTTGTCACTTCACTTTATTATTTAAATAATCATTTTTTACTTTGTTACTTCACTTTATTATTTAAATAATCCTCCTTGATTTTGTCACTTCACTTTATTATTTAAATAATCATTTTTTACTGTCACTTCACTTTATTATTTAAATAATCCTCCTTGATTTTGTCACTTCACTTTATTATTTAAATAATCCTCTTTGACTTTGTCACTTCACTTTATTATTTAAATAATTTCTTCTTTGCAAGCACTTTGACTTCTTTGACCTTTTGGGGCTTCAAGCCAACATATGAGAGTCCTCCAACTTTGTAAGGCCATACTCTCAAACCGTGAGGAGTTATGTGACGTTCCACATACCATCGGAAATGGCTTGACAATCACTATTCATCTAGGATAGTTTCACTGACAAATTCACTGATCTCCATCTCATTATTCCATAATTAAGCATGGGTTCTCTAATCACACTTCTAGGATAACTCAACTGCAAAGCGTCTTCCCGTGAGGGCTTTCAACATAAGGGGACCACTTTGGATTTCACTGCAAAGTGTCTTCCCGTGAGGGCTTTCACCATAAGGGGACCACTTTGGATTTCACCGCAAAGTGTCTTCCCATGAGGGATTTCACAATAAGGGGACCACTTTGGAGTTCATCCATTTGTACAACCATGACAAGACAATAACCACTTTGGAGTTCATCGCAAAGCRTTTTCCCGTGAGGTATTTCACCATAAGGGGACCACTTTGGAGTKCATCCATTTGTACAACCATGACAAGACAATAATGAGTCATCTTTACATCAATCCAACTATGCATCATATATCAATGACAACTCATTGATCCATCTTCATCTATGCATACGACTATGACTCCTCTTGGCATCAATCCATTGACATCAAGGTCAATACATGATCCATTAATCACTACATCAATATACTATGACAAGACATTGTTCCTTTGACATCAATCCTTTGGCATCAATGACAACATGATGCAACACCCACCACAGGGAGGAGAGAGAATCAGTGGTCCAAATAGAGACTTGAGCATACTGAGATGCTTTTCTTGTAGGGAGAAGGGTCACTATGCAGGACAATGTCCCAAGAAGAAGAAGAAGAAGAAGCATGATGTTTAAGCAGTGACAACAGAGGAGGTTGAGTTCGATGAAAAGTTTGTGAGAGAGTGTGCATTCGTGACTACTTTGTCTATTGTTACACCATCCAACATCAGATGGGGAGACAGATTTGAGGAGGACCTACTGACTCATAGTAGTGAATCAGAGGGAGCTCTGACTCAAGTTTCATGGACACCATCATTAGGGGTGACTGGTCCACCCGGGACAGCTTCAGTTTTAGATTTGTTGAGATAGAGGGTTGGTGTAGGGGCTTTAGAGCATCAGAGATTGATGAAGAGGAGTAGCAGGGCACCATGGAGGCTTGAGCCTCACTTGGCTACAGGGACGAGAAGATCAGGTTCAGGTTTAGGTGGAAGCTACTTTGCGAGAGGCCAAGTTGAGGATCTTAGTGAGATGTCGAGATCCCGGTGTTCTTGGTGAGATACCAAGAGGGGGAGACTCTTGGTGAGATTCCAAGAGAGTGACTCCTGGTGAGATGCCAAGAGTAGTGATGGTTGGCAAGATGCCAGGAGGTAGAAATCCTTGGTGGGAGGCCGAGGTGGAGATCTTTGGTTTGATACCAAGATCTAGGTGATCTTGGATAGGTGGAGAGACACTTCCATCTATGGACCATGTAGATTGACCAGATCTTTGTCAGACTACTTTCATTGATCAGGGTACAACCATACTCACCGATTATTTTCCAGTAGGCAACCATGTCCACTGCAGGGATGAGATTGGGGGTGAAGGTAACTTTCCTCGGTAAGAGGGAGTGTTGAGATTTGGGTACCTTGGAAAGTGGTCCTCTTGTGTTTGTGAGCTTCTAAACACATGTGGGAAGTACTTTGTACCTTTTACCATGTACTTTATGTCTAATTTCACTTTGACTTAGGAGATTTAAGTCAAAAGTGAAATTTGGACATTTTAGCCTAAAATGTCAATTAATTCACTTTGTGGGTGAATTAAGGGACATAAAGTGAAACTACGGAAACTTAAGTAAAGTGGGTTTTGAGTTGATATTTACTTGAGATGATCTCAACCATTGACATAGGATGAGATGGGATGATCTCATCCACCCATTTATTAGGTTTCCTCATGCATTTTTAAGGAGGGCGCATAGGGCAAATGAGAGCTCAATTGTTCACTTGATCACCTGGAGAGTTTGGTGAGGAGTAGAGAGGTGAGAATTCAGAGGAGAGCTTAGAAATCTAGGGCGCACATGTTCATGGAGAGCGCAAGGCAGGTTTGAGTCTCATTTATTTGTGTTGAGTGTATTTGCTAGGAGGAGGGCGCATTTCTACCTAGTAGCATTTTGTGTGGATCTTTCTTGTTTATGATTTGTGGGTTGTGGAGAGGGAAAGAAAAGGGCAGTTTGCATACAAGGGTTCTTCAATCAACAAAGAGACAGAGCAAGGGCTCAAGTATCTTCAGGCATAGTCAAGGAAGGAGGGGGTGCACTCTTCTAGGGGCGCACATCCCAAGGAACCATTGCAGAGCTTGTGTTGAGCTTGCAGAGTATCAGTTTCCTTTGCATTTATCTTACTTGTTGTATTACATGTTTGAAGCACACTATATATATACATTCATCTCAAACTAGTTTTCCCTGAGGGGGTTTTATCCAGGGTCATGTTGACCAAAAATACCTGTGTTCATTTCATGTATGTTAGAGTTTAGAACAACATTATTTCAGCACTAATAGATCTCTAGGTATGTTATATATCTTATGGTATGCAAGTGCTAACATCTTGTGACAAAACTACATGCTAGAGCACTCATTTGGCCTATGTAACCGTAAGAAATCAACGAAGAAGTTACTAAACAGTTTGTTGTCCTAAAACAATAGCAAACCCTTGTTAGACAGATGAAACTTAGAGCCAACTGGAGGTCAAAGACATACCTAGTTGGCATCTTGATAGGACTGGGAAAATCTTCAATTTTCACCATTGAAATCAAATCCTTTTGATAGCAAATTTGTTGCCCTATCTATGAGACAATGTGGCTAGAAAATTTTTGAATATTCATTGTCATACACATGCCCCATAGAATAAAATAAAACACCATCATCCTTCATAAAAAAATGTCTGTAAATTACCCATAGAAAATCATGCATTTTCATATTCAACAACATGTTCTCCAATCTAAAAATTTCCTAAGCTATCCATAAGAAAACATGGCTAGAAATTAATCATGCAATTTTATGATCCCTGTCAAAATGAAAAAAAAATGATATCCCATTTCCTCCTTTCAATATGTAGAATATCATGTATATTTTCAATCTCATGACCATCATGTTCTTTATCAAATGAGAAATTGACCAAATCCAAGGGTTTCTCTACAAACTCTTCCTTTTCAAAATCATCGAAGGATGCATCATAAAAAAAATTGGAAAGGGGTACAACTCAACAAACCTTTGTCTTCGTGCAAAGGAGAAATCGAAGCTTAAATGTTCTCACCATCTAGGTCTTCATCAAAGTGTTCCTCTTTAATGGACTCATGAGGTTGTTCTTGCTCTTCTTCATCTTTGGGTCCTTCTTTAATGGAATCCCGAGGTGTTTGATCTTTACAACCCTCATCAAAGTCTTCATGTATGGAATGATGACGTTCTTTGTCAACATGTTCATCGTGTGCTTGATGAATTTTCTCATCAACATCTTCTTCATGCTCTTGATCTTCAATGAAGTCTTCATCTTCAATAGGGTTAAGAAGAACTTCTTCTTCTAAGGCTGTCATTGGATCTTGAAAATTGTCCCCATACCTTTGAAGCCTAGGTCCCCAATGCTTGAGAAAATTTTCAATGGAATAATCAATAGAAGATATACTCCTTGGACTACAAGAATGTATAACCCAATCCCTTTGTTTTCCTTCAAGAGAGTAACGAAGTAATCTCATCAACACATCCTCATGCATGAAATTGATTTTTGAATCATATTTCAAGAAATTTACAACATGGAAAATGGAAAAAAGAGAATCACCATCAAATTTTGGAGGATCGTCTACCCATTCTGCACAAAAAAAATTTGGGTACCCAGGAATTCACTTAACATCAACAACATTATATTTCTCATGAAATTCCCATAGTGTCATTCTTCTTCACTTGAAAATATACAATTTGATATGGAATATGAAAATACAATATGATACCTCGTACCAAAAGTGTGGAGTTGTCAAGGTGAGTTTTCAATGCCTTTACAATGGTTCTTGCTTAACCCTACAAGAACAAAGTCTTCAAAATCTAGAAGGAACAAGGACGGTGTTCCTCCAATGGGGTAGCTAGATGAGTATACTTAGATAAGTCTTTGGTTTCTACTCAAAAAATATGTTGAATCATAGAATTCAGATAACCAAGGAGAAAGACTAGATTATCCCCAATAATGACACCAAAATGTCATCACACAATATTGCACCTTAGTGCAAAGCCTTCACAAGGTGCAAATATGAGTGGAATATGGAAGTCTTGTCATGATTGTCACCTAGACAACTACTTCCCTCATTTTAGTGAAGAACAAGTCCAACACAAAGGATTCTTCCCTAGTAGCCCCTAGGGTTCCTAAGGTAAGACAAGTCAAGTCCTAGGTCACCTATGTAACTACCTAAATTACCACCAACAGATTATGATATTTTATTTATAGAGTAGGTGGTTACTCAAAGTAAATTGTAGATTTAGGGGTTGCTCTCTTTAGGGTTATTTTAGAGGGTTCATTAACTGACTATCTAATGAAAAATTATCCCCAAATAGTCTAGATATTAAAATTAGTTAGGGATGTTATAACAATAGTGTATTTAAGCGACTTAAATAGATTACAAACAAGTGAATTTTAGGGCTAAAATAAGGAATAAAACTAGGGTTTAAGTAACTTATTAATTCTGAAAATTCAAGAGCATGTAAGAACCAATAAAACGAAGATATCCATCCCTAAAATTGTTGTATTACAAAATAGCTAGGTCAATTGTCCAAAAGAGATGATTTTAGGTCAAACACATGCAAGAAAACTCTAGGATTTTAGGTCAAAATATGCAAGAAAAACCCTATACGTTTAGGTTTTTTTATGACTGAAAATTAAATGTAAGCTAAACAAACCCTAGATTTATTATAAAACAAAGAAAAAAATTTGAATTTTGAATTTAAGATTGACTAGATGAGAAAATACTAATGCCTACTAATTTTTTTGGAGATATGGGGTCAACTAAGGACTCTCTTGAGAAAGTGTAAGTGAAACTAGGGTGATAGTTAGGGTTTTCCACTACAAACCCTAGTAAATCCACCTAGACCCTTATAAGCTTCAAGATAGTTCAAGGGGGAGATACTCCACTAGTAATCTTCCAAGAGATTTGGAGAAGGGACTTGTTCAATAAAATAGAAAGAGAGTGTAGCACCACCACTAGAGGAGCATAACTACACTTACAATCATCATAAACAAAAACCATAAATATTTAGAGAGACCACTTACTCAAGAAATTGATTCATCCACAAAACCCTAGCCAAGAACATCAATGAAATTTTGTAAAGCATCCTCAAGACATCCTCCTCAAAAAGTTTCTTCAGTTATCCATCCATAGCAAAAATATAGTCATGACAACATCCAAGTAGTGTTCTCCATTAGTTCTAGTAATGAGTTACAAATGAGAGGTGCTTCTCTTTTTATATGAAGAGATCTCGCAACCCTCTCAATATAAAAGTAATATTCCTCTATATTTTATCTTCATAAAATATTAAATATCATTATCTCTTTACAAGCCCTACATATATGGTAAAATATACATAAAATATGAGGTGGTTATGCCACCTATGCAACAATGTCCATGATACATGAGTGAATGAGTTAAAAGACCCCAAATATGCTCCTTAGATCAAGTAAACTCTTCTTAAGTGCCAATTTGTCCTCCTCAAATGTACGAACAAATCACACATGTGGCACATGTGGGCTCCCAAGAGTGGATGCCTCACTCAAATCATGTGAAAATGCATGAAGATGGGCTCAAAAGTGAAATATTCCCTCCAAAGGGTGCAACATTTCATACAATAGGTGAAACGTCCTCTCTCAAAGGGTGCAAGGACCTCAAAAGGAAGCCAATGACCTTGAAAAGAAGTGGAACGACATCCATCAAGCATGCAAGTGGTCTCATCAACATCTTGCAAAGGAAAAGGGCTCAATCCAAGTTATCTCCATGCAAAGTACATCATCCAAAGTAAGGCCCAAGTGACCCAAAGTAGTCATCAATTTGAAGGTATGTATACAGTTCTAATGCAATATAAAAAGTGAGTCGTGTAAAATGTAAATGCCATTAGGTAGATGACATTAAGCATCATCTTCTAATTTCACAGTAACTCATAGAATTCATACAATTTACCAAGTTTAGGTATGATGGGGGCATCATTAACCTTTATTACATGTGTCAACACCCAAGAAGAGAAGTAGTTCCCAAGAAAAACCATCAAGGATCATGTGTAGTGATAGATGTTATGATTTGGTGGGTAACTTCATGAGTTGCATTGCACAACCATGTGGGGTTGTTTAAGATATTCATCCACGTGAGTGTCTTTGAAGTATGAGGGAGAATTTATGCATTTAGTTACCCTTTCTTCATCATTATGTCTCACTACCCCTTATTTGACTCTTTCCTTTATATCTCCTTTTTTGGATTTTGACTTTTATTTGAATTCATTTAGTCCTTTTTTAGATATGCATTTTATTGCATAGGACTTGGGATAATGGCCTCAAAGTGAGTGGGAATTTCTAATGCTTTATTTTCTTTGTTTTTTCTTTACTTTTCTTTTCTCTTTTTTTTTTTCTCTTCACCTCGAGCTTATATCTCCTCTAGGGTGACACTCTTCTCATGGAACTATGAAGCATGAACATTTTTTGTGTGACATATGACAACCAACCCATGAGTGGGATGACAAAAAAAGGAATGTTGGAGAGTGTTAAGTATGGATTGGGATATGGACATGCTACACCTTTCAAATCCCCCTAGTAGTACAAATCAACCCAAGAATGAAAACACTTATTTAGAAGATGATGATGATAACCAAGGTGAAAAAAGGAAAAAGGAACAAATTTAAATCATCATGATCCATTATCTGAATCAACCAACAATCATTACTTTCATGATAAGTACATAAGGCGCACTCAATATGAAACAATGAAATAATGTACCCCGTGTATGTCAAGCACCATAATCATCAAATGTGAGTGACTTGAGAAAATGTGGGAAGCAT
>ML793562.1:411702-427184 GCA_009831015.1 Picea engelmannii
CCGACATGTACCCTTTACATCACAATTAGGGTTACATGTAATTCTGACTCTTAGACAATATAGCAAGGGATCTCACACGCCCACTAGTGCTCATCCACTAGGGGCACATCCACCTGTACTAAGCCACATGGACGTCCAAGTCAACAGATCTCTATCTCACTGCGTCTCACAAGAGAATCATCAGGACGAACACTCACTAGTGCTCAACCACTAAGATCATGTCCACCTATGCCCAGTCACAAGGACGTCCTACTCAATAGATCTATATCTCACTGAGTCTCACAGGAGAATCATTTGGAGTATCACATCATCTCAACTCTCTGCATAGATGAGAACAGTAAACCCATCACATGGGATCCTTCACCCCTCACAGGGGTACACATCGTTTCATCTGAAATGATACACCCATCTCATGGACATCTTCCCTTCTCAGGGGCACACATCGTTTCATCTTCGTCTCAGAGAGAACAACACACCCAACTCATGGGCATCTTCCCTACACAGGGGCACAAAGATTTCCATATCCGTCTCAGAGAGGAACTACACACTCATCTCATTGGCACACCCAACTCATGGGCACACCTAACTCATGGGCTCTCTCTCAGGCCGACTCACTCAGTTTATGTCCTGGAGGATGTCTCACGCAACTGTAATCATCAACACATCTTGCTTTCTTGCATTTGCATCTTGATTGCTTATAGTAGATTAGTTGCATTTCATGTTTCATTTTTCACTCTACTTGCATACTGCTTTCATCATATTACATATTTAGTTTAGAAATTTTCTGAAGAAAAAAAAAGGTGTGAAATTTTCTTTTCTAGATTAGCTATCAATTTTGAAATTTTGATTTTGATTATCTGGACAAAGGGTGAGTAGAGCCACCCTAGATTTTTTGGTTTTATGTTTCAATGCAGACATGGGTCTAACCAGAAGATGTTGAGGTTCTCATGCACTCTACGGTGAGTACATGTCCCCAAGTAGGAGCTAGATGTTATCCCCATTTCCTAGGGGTAACTAAGGAGATGATGTCTTGAAGCCCTCAGGTTGCATATGTGGACTAGCGAGAGGCAGATGGATGATAGTGTCCACTTGCACAGATAGAGGCCCACCTCACCACCACAGATCTCATATTCATCATGATGGTATCCACCACATCAGCTTGATTTTGAAAGGCATTGGGTCTTCCTCCATGAGGTACAAGCCAGGTATTATGGTGAGTTCCATTTCAATATTTGAGTCATTGAGTGTGTTGCATTTAAATCTTCTTTTGATTATGTAATGTATGCATGGAATTTATGCTCTTTGCCTTGTTTCACCTTGGTGGTTGACATTACGCCCTAGTAAGTGGTCACCCTTAGGGATGGGTTTGCTACTGGGAGGTCCCCTTGACAAGTCATAGTTCCATTCTCGATCATACTTACCACTTTTCACACTTCATCCCCTCTCCTCCTTATCTTTTGGGATTTTCGGGTGTACTGAACCAAGAAGGGATTGTCCCTCATTTCATGGGAAGAAGGGGTTGAAAGCCCAAAGGGAATGTAGCTGGAAAAAGATAAAATCCAAATCATAACCTTCTGGATGATCGTCCAAAAGAGGTCTTCAGAAAAATGAAATGTTTCTCCTAGAAATTCAAAGACCTACAAAATCAAACACATATATATAAATGTCCTACACAAATGCATTACAAGCTAGACTTTACCCTCGTGGAACTCTATGTACCTCTCCCTTCAAGTGACACCGTGTTACTTTCCCCCAAGCTATATGTTACCCCATAGGGAGTACCTAGTTGTTCTGGACATTAATTAATTAATGGCATTAAATGGGCTTGGGAAAAGGATGCATTGAAAATGAAGGTGCAACATGTTAGAATATAGAAGATGGTGTGTTCATTTTACCATTGACGATACCCTCGTCACCCAACCATAGGCCAAAGCCACCCTTCGAGCACCTTAGCCTTGACTGAGAATTCCTCCAGAAGCAAACCCTAGGCTAGATAGTCAAACAAGCTGTAGCACATCTTCCTCCAAGGATAGCACACCAACAATAGCTGATCAAATAGTTCAAACCCTCGCCAATAGATAGTCCAAACCAACACTGAAACTAGTTGTTGCTACAGCTGCACCTGCAACCCTTCTCCACACATGCGCACCAAACTGGAGCTGCAGTGCGCACCAAACTGGGAACTGCAATTCTGAGATGTTGTCAAATGAGAACTGGCGCCCTGCATTTATACTAGTTCTGCCAGATTTGTTGGGGCCGACTTCTCCTTCTGGATATGTGTCTATTTAATATATTATTATTATTATTTCTGGCCGACTTCTACTCTTGGAGGCTAATAACCTAATATAAATTATATTCTTGAGCCGACAAGACTTCTAGGGTTATTAGTCAACTCATTAGGGTTTCTCTTGCTTCCTGGAGTCTTCTATTCTCGTCAGGTTCACACATGGAGGTAAATACCTCCCGCAGCTACCATAATATCAACACTCCCTTCTAGCTAGGGAGGTATTACAGGTTATGGGCCCACACCCCTTCAATCAGCCTAAAACACTGGAAGGAAACATAACCGCCAGATATTAAGCTCATTGAGGAACTGTCGCTAGGGTTACTAGCAGAAGCAACTTCCAAGACATTACAGCTAGGGTTACTAGCAGGTGCAGTTGCAGAAACCCTAAACCTCTTGTTGAGGCACCTTAAGTGAATGGATTGACCTAATATCTGGATAGATCAGTGCACCCTAGCCCAGCGCATCTCCTGGAACTCTCAGAAAGCCAAGACGTAAAGTTTGAATTTCTAGTCAAATATAGGGTTTGACCAAGTCAAGATGTGCTCGTTTTACCATTGACAATACCCTCATCATCCAACCATAGGCCGAAGCCACCCTCTGAGCACCTTAACCTTGACTGAGAATTCCTTCGGAAGCAAACCCTAGGCTAGATAGCCAAACAAGGTGTAGCGCATCTTCCTCCAAGGATAACGCACCAACAATAGTTGATCAGATAGTCCAAACCCTCGCCAATAGATAGTCCAAGAAAACACTGAAACTAGTTGTTGCTGCAGCTGCACCTGTAACCCTCCTCCACACGTGCACACCAAACTGGAGTTGCAGTGTGCACCAAACTGGGAATTGCAATTCTGAGATGCTGTCAAATGAGAACTGGTGCCCTGTATTTATACTGGTTCTACCAGATTTGCTAGGGCTGACTTCTCCTTCTAGATATGTGTCTGTTAAGTATATTATTATCATTCCTGGTCGACTTCTTCTCTTGGAGGCTAATAACCTAATATAAATTATATTCTTGAGCTGACAAGACTTCTAGGGTTATTAGCCAACTCATTAGGGTTTCTCTTGCTTCCCGGAGTCTTCTATTCTTGTCATGTTCACACGTGGAGGTAAATACCTCCCGCAGCTACCATAATATCAACACTCCCTCCTAGCTAGGAAGGTATTACAGGTAATGGTCTTGAGCACAAAAACATACCATTTACCCGGTAGCATCAATATAGTCATCTAGACTATCTCATGACTAGATCATGAGCATCACCATCACCATCAGTTGCATCATCTCTCGAAACCATACTTCATCTGAGTAATTATACATGATGTTGGATAAGTCACTCATACCATAGAGTGATACAAGAGCCACTCTTATAATCTAGAGGAATAAATGCTCTGAACCAATTTCCATCTGGAAAATCTATGTTCATCATTCGTCTGGATGGTGATTATTTCCAATAAACTGTTGATAGTCTTCAAGGCGGTTAGAACAGAAATAGAACACAACTGTGTCTATCCATATTAGTACATAACTATAATCCATTGGTTCACTACCACACCAAGTAACACACAAGTACTTGATCAACAACGTATGGTTGCGAACAGTGGAACATATCCACCACAGTAATCCTCATCTATTGTCATACAGTCTTCATAACAAACATCTGATAGCAACCTGCATAGAAACAATGTTATGATATATACTGAATTATTTGGGCCAATCTTTCACTCACATCTATGAGTTATGAAAGAATATCTGCCTCACGAACAGTGGAACACATCCACCACAGTAGTCTATATCTATTGTCTTCATAACAAACATCTGATAGCAACCTGCACAGAAACAATGTTATGATATAAATTGAATTATTTGGGCCAATATTTCACTCACGTATGTGAGATATGAAAGAATATCTGCCCTCACCAGCAATGGGCTATCTGCCCTATTCTTCTCAAACAAGGAAGAAGGATTGTTTATAATTTCTGAGCATGGACCATTCCCCACCCTAGGCCATTCTTCCTACACTAATCAAAGTGCACCCTGGACATAATGTATAAACCCTAAGGAATGTCTGAGTCTGGACCATTCCATACCTTGGGCCATTCCTCCTACACTAATCAAAGTGCGCCTTGGAGAGAATGCATAACCCTAAGGAATGTCTGTCCTTGATTGCTGAGCCTGGACCATTCCCCACCCTGGGCCATTCCTCCTACACTAATCAAAGTGCACCCTAGAGAGAATGTATAACCCTAAGGAATGACTATCTAGACCATTTCCTCCGTTAACCACAAAAGGAAAAGACGGTCTTGCATCAACCTCCAAAATGGACCATTCCTCATGTTAACCACAATGAGAAATCGTTGTCTCGCGAGGCAGGCTAGTCTTCTTGAGTAACCCTCAAGAAGAGAGACTTCCCTAGACCACTCCCCATGTTAACCACAATGGGAAGTCGATGTCTATGATACATCATCAATCAGACTACTTCCCATGTTAACCATAATGGAAATTCATTGTCCGTCAGAAATCTCAATCCACTTTCCGAACAGGAAAGCATCTGTCCAAGATGGACTATTTTTCAATTAATGTCTTCAATAATATTTTCAGTGCTCCCTCCCAACCTGGGAGTCATTTCTTCCTTTCTCAATAAGGAAGTTATTTTCACGAGCTCCAGCTTGAGTACGCAAACTCTTTCATCTTGGATAGAAGCTTTATCAAAATGTCTGCTTATTTGCTCATCTGTGGAGATATGTATTGGAGAAATCATTTTCTCCTTTCTGGTACTTCATCATGGATAATGTAATTCTTTATTTCAAATGTACTTTAGTCTGGAACACTGTGAAGGCTTCATGTAGATCTGAACAATAGAGTATATCATAGTTGGAAAGCTGGAACATATCTATGTGGCACTTCTTCTGTCATCATGAGATCTGATCTACTGAGTAGTCATCTTTATAGGAAATCTTCACCACACGTATGTTGTGCACTAGAGGTTCTCCACCAAGTTATCTTCTTCTTATCTGCATACAGGAGTCTCTTTCTGGTATGCTTCAAGGTCTTCATATTGCTCTTCATACGCTCTTTATTCAATTTCTCTGGAGAACATTCTTTTCATTCATCTGATGTAGAATTCTGACTCATGGATGTCGCGGATGATATAATGACTTATGTAGAGATAAGTCTAGTTTACTGGAACAAGTAGCTATCATAATCTTCTCCCTCCATATGGGAGAACATCTAGTTCTAGATCTTGTAATTCTTTTATTCATAAGTCTTCTATACACTGTTCTTTATCATGACTTCCAGTTCTTTTGCTTGATTGCTTTTATCAGGCTGGTAATCTTGTGATTCTTGATACAATGACTGGTTGTTCTGGTTCCTCTTTCTTTCTTGGAATCTTCATGTTTTTCTTTTGCTTTTGGGTCCATGGAGTTTCTTATATATTCCATGCCCTATAGATTCCACTTCTTCCCTTCATCATGGGATCATGGATCTGGATGGACAACCATGAATACTTTAAGGCTTGTCTTCGAAGAAGTCTTCTTCTGCGGTTGAACTGGGCACATACTGTCTTTCATGGTTGCTACCATGGATATATATATTTCATCATCTTCAATGGATCATAGGATTAGCTCCCTCCTAATCCTTGCTTCATATACAAGTGCATATAATCAGCTCACTCCATTTAACAGAGTCCATGCTTCCATCTGCATCCTTATTGTCTTCTGCAATATAGAATTGGCTTTCTTGTCTAACAGAGTCCACGCTTCCGTCTTGTTGTCTTCTACAAAACGTCATAAGTCTTTTTCCAATTTCCTTTTGATTGCTGACTTCTTTCTGTCTTTGCTTCTTCTAAGTCTCTTCAAGATTGATTCTGATTTCGGCATATCTTGTAATAGCTTTCACATGATATATTTCATCTTTTCTTGTATAGCAATCCTTATCTTGTTGTTCTTCCATGGATATAGTTCTTCTTGGAACATTTTATCTTTCTAAGAGATAGATATACAAGATATGTATAGAGACAATGCAAACAAGATATGTACAAGAATTAAGAAGAGTGTTGTTACCCTTTTAGAAGAAGAAGTCTCTTCCATCCTGCTTAGTCTTCTTTGTAGGTTCCTTTTCTTCAGCAATCGATGCTTCGTGTTTCTCCTTCCTTTTCTTTAGCTTGGGACATTGATTCTTGTAGTGACCGTACTTTTGACAGTTGAAGCATTGTACTTTGGAAATGTCTTTCTCTTGATTTGGCTTCCTCCTGAAGTTCTTGAATCTTGTTGTGAAGGCTTGATCATCGTACTTCTTTGGGGTTTCTCTTTTGCACTGATCCTTGATTCTTCTTGAGCACATCAAGTCCAAAGTTCTTCAAATGTCGGGTATTCCTTTCTTGTGTTCATGCTTGTGGCAAATGCATCCCATGTCTTGGGAAGACCATTGAGTACTATGTTCACTAATTCCTTCTCTGAAGTGATCTCTTCAATAGCTTGTAGTTGATCTCTTAACTGGGAGATTCTTACAAAGTATGATGTTATGTTGTCATCCTCATTCATCTTCATGTCACGGAGCTCATTCTTCAGACTTATAACTTGTCCAATGTTTCTGACTGAGAAGAGATTTGTTAGGGCATCGTACATCTTCGATGAGTCAAGGTGGGAGATGTAGGGTATCAAGTGGTATTTTATAGAATCCACTATGATACTCATGGCATTGATGTCAACATCTTTTAACTTCTCCATAGCTGCAACGTTCTGCGGTTCCTTCTCTTCTCCTTCTTCAAACTCTGGCTTCACGATATTTCCTTTCACGATATCCAGCACTTTATTCTTGACAAGGATGAGGTCAATCCTTGTCTTCCACGCTCTAAAGTTATAAACTCCGTCTAACTTGTTCTCGGACTTCATAGAGTTCATCATGGCTTGCTTGACTTGGTCAAACCCTAGATTTGACTAGAAATTCAAACTTTACATCTTAGCTTTATGAGAGTACCAGGAGATGTGTTGGGCCAAGGCGCACTAATCTATCTGGAGATTAGGCCAATCCATTCACTTAAGGTGCCCCAACAAGAGGTTTAGGGTTTCTGCAACTGCACCTGCTAGTAACCCTAGCTGCAGTGTCTTGGAAGTTGCTTCTGCTAGTAACCCTAGCGACAGTTCCTCAATGAGCTCAATATCTAGCGGCTATGTTTCCTTCCAGCGTTTTAGGCTGACTAAAGGGGTGTGGGCCCATAACATGTTAGAATATAGAAGATGGTGTGCTCATTTTACCATTGACGATACCCTCGTCACCCAACCATAGGTCGAAGCCACCCTCCGAGCACCTTAACCTTGACTGAGAATTCCTCCGGAAGCAAACCCTAGGCTAGATAGCCAAACAAGGTGTAGCGCATCTTCCTCCAAGGATAGCACACCAACAATAGTTGATCAGATAGTCCAAACCATTGCCAATATATAGTCCAAGCCAACATTGAAACTAGTTGTTGTTGCAGTTGCACCTGCAACCCTCCTCCACACATGCACACCAAATTGGAGCTGCAGTGCACACCAAACTGGGAACTGCAATTCTGAGATGCTATCAAATGAGAACTGGCGCCCTGTATTTATACTGGTTTTTCCAGATTTGTCGGGGCCGACTTCTCCTTCTGGATATGTGTTTGTTCAGTATATTATTATTATTTATGGTTGAATTCTTCTCTTGGAGGCTAATAACCTAATATAAATTATATTCTTGAGACAACAAGACTTCTAGGGTTATTAGCCAACTCATTAGGGTTTCTCTTTCTTCCCGGAGTCTTCTATTCTCGTCAGGTTCACACGTGGAGGTAAATACCTCCCGCAGCTACCATAATATCAACACAACACACCCTCTAAAAAGGCACCCATAAATGAGACACTATGATCCCTTGTATGTCATGAACCCCATGCCCAAAAGTCTTTCCCCCATCAACTTCATATTCTCCACATGGCTTAGAGGAGGGTCCACCTAGGAAAAACTCCTTGACTTAGGGAATGATTCACCCAATAGGTCACTTTGTCAACCCCCCCATACCTAAAATTAGCAAGTTGCATAGGGTCTTTGAGCACTTGGTTAATTTGATGAGGTGGTTTTTTATACACATGCTTAGTTGACTCTTTTATTTTTTTGATTTACTTATCATGATACGTTTGACTTGAGATCCTTGAAGGGCGTATTCATTGTCTTTGCAGGACCTTGTTTGGTGGACAATTTTGGAGGAACAAGCCTAGCTTGGGATTCCTTGGGGCATGAAGCCCACAGGTTGGATACCATGGCCCACACATTGGATGATTATGGTAGCCATTGGAGGCTTTAGAGTCACCTTGAATGACCTATCATATCCTTTAATCACCCCAATGCCTTGCCTTTGAAGGCTAGAGTGCTACATCTTGGGGCTTGACGTTTTGTTGGGGATAGGGTTTGGGTTGTGGTGGTGTTGGCTTGAAACTTGGCACTTTTTTGATGGAGATAAGCCTTGGCTTGATGGAAGAGATCCTAACGCACAAGGAGGAGGAATTTGGAGGCCCGATGTTTCATCTCCAAGCTCAAACGACTTGCTCAAAGTGTCAAACGTTGCCCTAAAAGGGGTGACGTCATGCCTTTTTAGGGATTTTCTCATGTGAAAATTGAATTTAATGTTGTAAATGGGAAAAATGAAGGGAAATGTCTCCCTAAGTTAAGTGGAAAAACACTTTTTAGGAGTTTTGTATAAACAAGGATCATTTCTATTTCATTTTTATTATAGCTCTCCCATCTTGGAGAAGATACTTGGCTGAAATTTGCACCCTCTTTGAAAAAATTGGATATCCCTCTCTTGTGAAAATTTATTTTGGTGATCTCTCTTGGTATATTGTGGAGCTAAGGTGGTGCACACCTCTTGGATGCTTATTGTCTTGCTTTGTGGTGGTATTTACTTGGTAAACTAGGGTTCGATCTTCCATCTTGTGGAATTGGTAAGGAATTTTTTTCGTTTATTGGTGTTTTATTCTTGTTCCATGTTATTCTTGTTTAAAACCCTAGGAGGAATATAAGTGCATACACCCTCCTCCGAAATTTCATCTCATTGTTAATTGACAAGTAATTTTAACCATGGTTGCTAGGAGGAGTACAAGGGTGTACACCCTCCTAGATTTACCCAAGTTTGATTAGCATGCCCCAGGGAGTAAAAGGGATTACACCCCTAGGGATGTTGTGGATCTAACTCTTACATCCAAGACTACATTTACCCATTTTTTAAAAGGCACTAATCTGAATTTTGCATTGGAGAAATAAAATTGCTTGCATTGGGTAATGTGATTTTACGAGATTTTCAAATTGTTTGAAGTGGAATCAATTCTATGTTGTAATAGCTTGCTTGAGCCACTAGGGAATATTATTTTTCCAAGGATATCTTATTTTTGTCATAACTTAAAGCTACATACATTAGGGATGCAACAAACCACTCTATATCTTTGAATTTAGCTTACGTTTCAACCGTGGAAATTCGCTAGTAAGACATTAGTATCATTCTACTGTTATTTGGTGAAATTTTGGTAGGATTACTTGCTTGTTCTCGTTAATGGAACTTGATACTATAGAAAATATTTGTTATAGCCACTTGGTTGTTACAAACATATTCTGAAAACTTCATACAACAACCCTATAAGACCACTGAAGTTTGTGTTAAAGCGTTGAGAACTAATCTACTTGTTTTATGCTTCATTTCTCAATAAATATTTGATGCTTTGAGTGGTTAAATTTGCAGTAATTAGCTTTATTCCTTGTTGATATATACTCTCATTTACTGTTGTAGTTTGGAACAACAAGCTTAATTTTCTTGTCCACTTAATCTTTGAGCTTGTATACTTGTCTCTTCTTGTGTCTCGGGCAAGTACACTTATCTTCCACAGGTACTCAAGAACTTGGAAACCATTAACCATATATGAGACTTGTTCCCAAGCCACTTTCCACTTAGTAGTTTGACCTATAGGGGGATCATCTTCCATAACCTCACTTTCCATATCATTTCCCTCTAGTGTCACCCGAGATTCCCCCCTTGTGTAGTATTTCTCCTTCACTAAAGTGAGGGGAGGGCTTATCTAAGGTGACAATGGGTAGACTCTCTCACAATTATCACCATATCGTGGATTGGGTCAGGATTTTCCCAACCTATAGTTTGAGCGATAACAAGGACCATGTGCCTTACACTTTTAAAATTTTTGGTACCTATCATGCCCATATTATTGACATATCTATTTTTTTGAATATTTGTCTTTGTGTATAATGTAATCATTCAGACAAGAGTATATGAAATGTACTCATCACCAAAACTTTTCAGCAATGGATTTGCCTCTTTTTAGTTGTTGGGGAGGACATTATCACTTGGAAGTACTTTATCTATGAGTAACCTACAATAAGTGGGAAATAGAAATGTACATTGTCATTAAGCATGTATGAAATCTCTTTTCATTTCTAACTGTGTGACAATATTTGTCAAAATATAGGGGACTTCATAGTTTATTACCTTAGTAGTGTTGATAAACATGCTTTTGACATACCATACATTGATTTCAAGTTGTATAGTAACATTGTCATCCCTAGTTGGGTAGACCTTGATCGATATCCAAAGAGAAAGGTGATGGAAGTAGATTTCAGGTTTTCGAAGAAGGTATTGGGGATATGAGCATCGTCCCCTAACTCATATTGCTAGATTTCATGTAACAACTTTCCCTCCATGGCATGGGTATCCCATAAGAAATCATCCATACCAACCTATTTATCATTGTCTTCATCTCCAACATGTGAAGAACCAATGTTACTATAGAATTTTAGAATTGGTGACTTGAGACGTAGTGGGAGTTGAATGTGTAGGTGATTCAACCATGCTTCATATGCTTCCTCTATGAGATGTGCTTATTTAGTAGCCTTCTCTTGATTTTGCATCATAGTGGGGTGCAATGGTAGATGGTGGACAAGTCATTCATAATTAGAATCTTGATTGAAAAAATATTAAACATTAAATCGATGATATTAGTAAACACAATGCATTTAGCGTGTTCAAACATTTTACCAATCATTTATTAGAAGTATGGACCTTTTTTCCAATAGTACACATGCAACCAACCACTTTATGAAGCAAATTCCAAATTAAACAATGCAATTACATTAATTTCATGGAAAATCCAATTATAATAAAAAAATTAGGAGGGCTTATTAACATGCAACCGAATAAAAAAAAATTATAATAAAAAACCCAGGAGATCTTATTAACCATATAAACATTATCGCACATAAAATGTTAACAAAATGTATTAACTATTAAAAGTATTTATCCCTATAAACTCTAATGAATGGTCACTATGTTACATTTATCTTAGTCCTTTTGCAATATTGAGAGAACAATTTCTTTACCATATGTGTTATATAGATATCAACTATATAAATGCAAGTGCAAGTTTCTACATTTGAACTGAGAAAAAATAATAATTCAAGGACATCTATGTTCAACCACTAAGAAACAAAAGAGTGGTTGAAGATAGTTAATATCAATCAATGTGTTCCACAATGAAGAGGTATAGTTACAACAACAAATAAAGTGTGACCAATTTTTCTCAATTTCCATTTTACACTAACTTCCTTTCACTTAATATATATATCCAAGATAGTTGTAAGCATATTGTACAAAACTAGTGGAGTTCCTCCATATGCATAAAGCAATATCTTGAAACTATTTCTAAAGTCCCAATGTGCAATGGAGATATCCATCTATGTAGGTCAAACCAAGCATTTGTTGCTAAAGGCTTGCAACTAAAAAATTTGTTCCATAGAGGTTCACCAAGGATTAATTTTATACAAAATCACTTTAACAAGTCGTTGTCTCCTCTACATAATAGATGAGCGTTATAAAAATCACCATCTTGAACTTTTAAATATTTTCCAATGTTGTGATCCATTATTAATTGAATAAATGAATCTCCTTCAAGGTTAAATTTTATGCAAAAACACTTTAACAAGCTATCGTATCATTTAGAGAATAGATGAATGGGATAAATTTTACATATAAGCACTTTAACAAAGCAATTGTCCCATCTAGAGAATAGATGAGTGCCATAAAAATCACCATCTTAAACTTTTAAATATTCTCCAATGTTGTGGTCCACTATTACTTGTGGATTCTCCTCCAATGCATAAATTTTATATTAAAATCATCATATTGAACTTTTAAATATTCTCCAAATGGTCAACTATCACCTATTTGTTCTCCTCTAAAGCATAAATTTTATATAAAATTCACCTTCTTGAACTCTTAAATGTTCGCCAAATAGTTTAATATTACCTGTGGATTCTCCTCCAAAGCATAAATTTTATATGAAAACCACCATCTCAAACTTTTAAATATTCTCCAAATGGTCCGCTTTTTCTTGAGGATTCTCCTCCAAACCCTAAATTTTATATAAAAATCACCATCTTGAACTTTTAAATATTTTTCAATGTTGTGGTCCATTATTACTTGAACAAACAATCTCTCCTCCAAGGATAAACTTTGTATCCTTTTTCTTTAACAAGTCGTTGTCTCCTTAAGAGAATAAATGAGTATAATAATTTTTTTATATAAGCACTTTAACAAGTCGTTGTCTCATCTAGAGAACATATGAGTGCTATAAAAATCATCATCAGAAGAGAAAAATCTAGAACAAAATAAATTGATATAAAATCATTTTCAACATAAACATAACTTATGTCAAATCTCGTTAGCGTGATTGGTTTCGATGGGCCTCATTCTGCATGGCGACCCAGGTTCGAACCCGTTGGGAGGAGACAAAAGAATCCAACTAGATAAGGGTTGGTATGGCCCGGGCCGGGTGCGATCCTCGGGTGATTTTGACGACTTAGATGTCCCTGGGATCCGATTTCTTAGAGACAAGCTAGTCCTGCAAGTCACGGACATGCTAGCAAACAAAAAAAAACATAAACATAACTTATAACTTTAATAAAAAAGATAGCCTTAATTTTAAAATGGAATAAATTGATATAAAAATATTATCAACTTAAACATAGCATCTTGTGTATAACTTTAATAAAAAGATAGAAAAATTTAAAACAAAATAAATTGATACAAAATTATTTTCAAGAGAAACATAACATCTCTCGTGCAACTTTAATGAAAATATAGCCTTGACATTTTTAAACTATTGATAAGCAAAAAAATTCAAAATGGAATAAATCAATATAAAAATATTTTCAAAATAAACATAATATTTCATGTATAACTTTAATGAAAGTATATTTTATTTGGTTTTCCTCGCATAGAAGCATGTACAATTATGCAATGCAAAATTAATGGTGAGGACAATGCACAATTGTGTAATGGTGATAACAAGTTGGGCACAATAAAAATCACCATCTCGAACTTCTAAATATTCTCCAATGTTGCGATCCGCTACTACTTGAACAATGAAACAGAATCAAATTGAACACAATAAAAATCATTATCTTGAACTTCTAAATATTATCCATTACTTGAAAAAAGGGAATCTTATTGAATTCACTGAGGCTGATAAGACTTGACATCTTCACTTGCAAATATTCAACATTTATTATTATTTTAAAATAAAATAAATGATATAAAGACATTTTCGAGATAAACATAACATCTCATGTATAACTTCAATGAAAAGGCCGTGCATGTGTTATTCTTGTCAAAATCCTTGAAATAGCTAAGTTTTGTATGGATTTGACAATATGTTGAAACCACAACAATATTGTATATGATGCATTGTCTTGCCCACCTTGTTTCTTGTGGGATCTAAAGATCCAATTGTTTGATTAAATGTTGGTTTTAAAGAAGATATTCATTGTGGGAATTGTATGTGGAGTCTTGATGAACTTTAGTGGAATATACAATTAAGTAATATGTGCACTCTATTATTGTGTCAACCAACTCATGTTTCCCCCAGTCACATTGCTTGTCGAAAAGAGATGGATTTTTTAAATCGTGGAGTTTGGATCCATTGATCAGATCTATGGTCATGGTCAACTAAATCCCATGTGAAAGGAGGAAAACTGATCAAATAACATAATAGATTTTTTGTCTAGAAGAGAGATCATTGGATTTAAAAGTGTGTGAACCATGCTTGAATCAATGTTTGGATCATATAATCATGACCAATCTGGACTAGCATGTCAATTAGGTGATGATCTATTGAAAGAGATCATTGGCAAAGAAGTTGAGTATCAGCTTCCATATAGAGTGTAATAGTAAGACCCCTGGTGCATTTTGGTCATGTTCATTATTGAACTTTGTTATTGTAGTAGATACACCAAGGTTCATCTCCTCAAATATTGTAGCAGATTAAATATTTTTCAAGTAGATACAATAACAAACTTTGTTATTGTAGTAGATACAAATGTTTTGCATAACATTGGAAGATATATATTTTTGTTTCCAATATTTGAAGCATTCAGGACAATGTTTGTTATTGTTATGAACTATTTCCCAACTAATTAGTGATGTCATTGTTATAGAATGATATAACTAAGTTCTATAAACTCTTTTTTGCATTATCACTTTGGAAGTACATATTCCTATTGTTTGGTTATATGAGCTTTGGAGGCAACATGTTGTTAATGATGTGTTGTTTGTCATTATTTAAATTAAATACGAGGGACCTATATCCTTGGGGGATTAAATATTTTTCAAGTATATTAATATTGTATTTAGTTTATCAACCACACATTGAAGTGTATATTTTTTACCTAGTCGAAGCTTGATTAACAAATTGTGATAGTGGACCTATAACGTTTTAAAGACTATTTAAATATGGGTTCCTTTTATTTGTTTTTAAAGAAATTGGAGGGATACCATGAACACCTTTGTATGGAAATTGTTTCCTTGCAAAATATGTTGCACAATGGTGGAAAGAGAAATGAGGATTGAAGGAGAAGAGTAATGGGTTGGATAAAGTCAATAGCTAGCATGAGGATGGGGTTGCCTTCTTGCATGAGTCTATTGATGAGTTTCACGAGGAAGACGCTGTTGGTTTTTATTCATATGAGATGTGAGAGATATTCTATATATTATTACAATAATGAGTGTTCCATATATAGGGAACATAAGGTGACCATCCATGAAAGGATGTGTCCCTTGAATAATCAATAACTATTTATTATTATCATTTACTTATTATATACTATATTTAATAATCAATAATAATT
>ML793563.1:0-11534 GCA_009831015.1 Picea engelmannii
TTTCCTTCATACGTTTTCCTTCCATTAAGCACAGTTTCGTTTTTTTTATTTCTTATTACTTATTTTACCTACTGTGTGAAAAACGCTGGTCCAGATCCGATTGGGAAAATTATGATTTTTGACCTAACCAAATTGTAAGGAGTGTACTGTAGTAACTCGCGATTTTCGATCTTCCATCCATCGCCTTGAGTTATGCACAGTAGATTCACTCTTGAAGAAAAATCCCTTTCGTGGGAATTTGAATCCGGTCCATGTCGATTGGATCTCTCCCATTCTTTCTTCAATTTTTTTTTTCATGGGGTCAATCCTCATTTCAGATCTAGAAAGTTTCCAGAACTTTAATGACTGTGGAATTCAGAAGCGATTACGCTGGTGGATTGGGTAAGCCTGGGTTAGTGTGTTGTTGTTTCTACTTCACAACCTTATCTTGAAGGTTGTTGTACCCCATGCTTGTTAGCTGTCATATCTTGGGCTTCCCTGTTTTTCTCATTGTTGTATTCCTTGGGAGAGTTCAGAGTTTCTCCTTGAGGCAGGAATCGATTCCAGTGTTGGTCTTTTGTTAAGTTGCACTCTGGCTTAGACTGTGCTTCATTTAAAGGACAACCTTAAATTTAGCATTTTCTCAAGATTTCTTGTCCACCATAACATAAATTGAAGAAATTTCATTCCTCGTTATTTCCCTTACATGAAGTTTGACAGCTAGTATATGTTACTGTAATTGAAATTGAAGTTTGACAGCTAGTATATGTTACTGTAATTGAAATTGGATTATGAGTTAACCTTCTTAGCCCCTTAAATGGGTTGTGGTTAGTTGAATTCTTGACGTGTTAATTGTTATATGAGATCATCCTATTGTCATTTACTTGAATATGATAGTTGGTGCTAGGCCTTATATTGTATGTTGATGTTGACCTCTTCAATAGTTTTTAAAGGGTATGCAATTAAGAAGGAATCAAGTTGATAGGTATGGCTCAAAGAAATGGATCTTCATTGATTTTTAATTGTATAATTAGTAGGTAGAGTAACGCTAACCTAATTATATATTGTTAATGAAGTTGTGACTTCTCACGGTTCCTTAAATGGTATGCTTCCAGCTCGAAGTTATTTATTACTGTTATGATTAAGTTTTATAGTTAAAAGGGTACTTAAAGTGGTCTTGAATTCCGAGTGTTGTGCTTAAGGAGGACATATTCTTTCTTATGAAATTTATGTTGGAAGTGTAACTAGTGGCTGAAATACTTATGTGTTCTTAATTAAGATATCATGATTGTAAAGTATATTGTTGAACTACATAGGAGTTGTATTTATAGTATAAGTTGGAATCTTGATTGGATTAGTGGCATTTAGATACCTCCTTGTTCCTCAAAACAATTGCCAATCCTGAGACCTTAAATGGTCAAAATCAATTGGATAAATCCTGGATTTGAGTGTTGCTTATGTGTCCTGGAGATCCTGACCGTGCATGATAGGTTGGGCAGGTAGTTTTCTTATGTTATCATCTTGATATATAGTTGATTGAATAATAAGTGATGTTGCTTCAGTTGATTGTGATAAGACTGGTTGAGTAGTTATTAATTTATGTCATGGCACATGACACTTGTCAAATGTTGTTTATGGCATCAAAAAAAAATGCTTACCTATTTGATCTTACTTGTTGTCGTAACGGAGGGTATGTTACAATTGACACCATGCTAGTACGACTTAGAGATGATGTAGATGGTACTCCACATCATGCTAGTACAGATTAGATATGATGCATAGCATCGTGCCAATACAACTTAGATATGATCATACAACTTAGAGATGATGCAGTGGAGAGGATGGTTCTTGGAGCCATTGAGGACAGTCAACATATGTTGGGACAATCATTCTTCTAGGATAGAGGTCTGGATTACAAGAATGGTCCTTGTATCACTCTGTTGAGTGAATGACTTATTCAACATCATGCTCGATTACTCAGATGGAGTATGGTCTCGAGAGATGATGTAGTTGATGCTATTAGATGATACTGATAGTGGTGATGTTGTTCGTAAATTGATCTACATAATCATGAGATATCTTGTGTGGCTATGACGATGCTACCTGTTAATACCTCCCTATCTAGGAGGGAGTGTTGATATTATGGTAGTTGCAGGAGGTATTAACCTCCATGTGTAACCTTTGGCTCGAATAGAATATTCCGGAAGCAAGAGAACCCTGAACAGATGTGTAGAAACCCTAGAAGACAATTCGGCTCAGTAAAAGAATTAATATTAAAGTATTAGATTCTAAAAGGACAAGTTCGCCCAGATAAGTGACAAGAACCACTACAAGTAAGAGATGATCTAGCTCATTTGTACACACACACTTCACACACTCTCTCAGTCAAGTTTGGCGCAAGTTTGGAGCTGCAACTGCAAGGATGGAAGGTGGATCTTCTGAGATGGTTCTTGGTCTCTCTCTCTAGCGCCATATAGCCTAATATGTGTGCCCTATCCTCTAGTATCTCTTGGTGGTGTTCTTGGTGATGGTTCTTGGTGGTATTCTTGGTAAGTGCAACTGCAATTGATGCAACTGAGTATTGTTCTTGTTCTGTGGCTTTGAGACTATCTGTTTGGTGAGCTATCTTTGGAGAAATATGAGCTCTCTAGGTTATCTGTTGGTTCTAATGATGCTTCCGGAATCATTCTATCTAGAAAAGGTTATGGTGCTCAGGGGTGGTTGCATGCCTATGGTTGGGTGACAATAGTGATATTGTCTATGGTAAAACTAGCACATCTCTTTTATTCTAACAACTACTTCACTTGAACACCAGTTTTGGGAACATAGGCAGGTCACTGTAGGAACATGGGAAATTCAATATAGGAACATAGGCTAATGCAATTTTGGTATCAAGCATTTTCAAGACGCTGACATGCAACATTCTAATTCAAGTCTATATGCAAAAAGATTTTCAGTAGGGACATTGCCACTATAGTAGCGCTCTTTTATTATCTGATCTCTAAACTTGAAATTCATTTCACTAAGTTAACACACATTCCCAAACAATTGCCTCCAACAAATCATCAATTCCCATAGGGATGCCAAGGCTCCTCCTAGCACATTCTTTTCTCCCCCTTATTTATTGTCTAATCTCTAAACCTGAAACTCATTTTACTAAGTTGACACAGAGGCCCAAACGATGGACTCCAGTGAATCATCAATTTTCACAGGGATGTCAAGGCTCCTCCTTGCACATTCTTTTTCTCCCCCTCTCTAGGTTGTAACTTTAGTTTAAGTAGAAATATAATAACAAAGTCCCTCCCCATACTTTTGTTTAAATAGAAATATACTAACAAAGTCCCTCCCCATTTTCTTTATGGATCATTATTTGGCGATGTTAAGGAGAATTCAATGCCACTTTAGTTGTTACAGTGTTATCCACACTTCCACCTTGCCAATGACCAATGTCCGACATCATGCATAATCTGGCCATGTTTACATGTCAACTTTTCAACTTGCATGGGATAGATCGCCTTCGTTGATGGTTTCCATGGTGCTTCTGCATCATATCTCTCCACTTTAAAGAGTTGAAAATCCTCTTTTAGCGGAAATGTGTCCTCTTCTTTCAATACCATTCATGTCCACTTTACCACTTCAAATTTCCACATCCAGTGCTTCTCCACGTTCCACACAATTATCTGTCTCTATTGATATCTTCACAAGCTTGGAATATGTTGTTCATATTTAGAAAAACTACATTCTTCGTTGTTGTAATCTTCCACTCAATGGTTTGCTCGTGACCTCTTTTTTCCAAACACATAAATTCATCTTTGAGAAATGGCTCCCATTAATGAAAAACAAGCTAAAACCAATTGTCACCTCATTCAAAGTTGATTCAATAATCTCATCACATACAGTTCACCATGATTCCACTGCCTATAGCAAATGATAGTGCACAATGTAAGTGTGACAAACCCATCTTAGCTGCCATGGCCAACTTCCCAAATTTTAGATATTTTATTTTAATTGTATTAGTTTGTCATTTTCGTGGGGAAGAGGGCCCAAATTTTATTTGGAATGTGTGTGTGTGTGTGGACTTGAACATTGATCGAACATGTGATTTATGGCATTTTGATGCAGGAGCATCGTCAGCAAGCACACGTGGAGGGACAACTCAGCGCCTCAGTGCGCCTTTGAATCAATTAGGAATCTTAACCGCTGGTGTTTCCTGCAAATCTTTTTGAAATGATAAAAAACTGAAGAAGATCAAACGCTTGGGAGCGAGTGATCTGGGAGTTTCACTCCTAGTCTTGAATGTAACGAAAATTAAGTAGCAGTTAGTTTTTTTCGAGGAGTCGAGTAGTCAGAGGGAACCCTAAGAACCCTCTGAAATAAATAGAGGTTGGGTATGCCCGAAGGAGACTGCTACAAGTTAGTAGGAGTTTGTTGTGATTTAGTTGTTATTGAGTTTTGTTGTTGTTTTATCATAGCTGTAGCCATTTACTTTTGAATGAATATAAAAGAGGAAAATTGATCCAATGCATGGTGTTGCTACAGTTTACAATTCCCTGTTATTGTTGTTTTCATGAATGAATGAGTTATGTTGTTGAATACCTAAACTGTGAAGTGTTTAGATAAGTTTCAATTGTTCCCTTCGTTGAGTTCATGCAAGGTGTGCATACAGTCCACAAGGACTGATTTGACAGAGTCTATTTCGACTCCAAAGCTCATAAGAGATAAACGTGAAACTTCCCTTTGCAAGGAGTGCAAAGAGACTGCTGCAAGGTGTGCACAATCGCTGCAATAACTTAAGTCTTGTGTGAGAACCTATTGCAAGGAGTGCACAGATTCAAAAATCGACTAAGTGTCAAGAACGGGACTGCGAAGCGCAAGGAGTGCATAAAGAGATTTCTTTTGAAGAAATCACTAAGTCCGGATTTCGTTCGAGATTGTGAGTTCGCAAGGAGTGCGTCAGAATCAAGCTCAGGAGAGACAACGACCAAGAATCAACAGAGAGGAGGAAGTCTGTTGAAGGTTGTGAAGTGACGGCTGAGATCCGTTCACAGGAGTGAGATCGTCCCAGGTCGTCGGATCTGGGAAAAGTTACACAGTTGTTAATCGCGGGTTCTTTCGATGCTTCACGGATTGGAGGATTCGAAGTATCGAGGAGACAAAAATCCCGAAACCCAAAGTCCGAAGTAAATTTGGATCGTCAGATCCAGAAGGACGCGTGGCGACAGATCGCAAGCTTCAGATAAAATCTTGTGGGTTTGAGTTGAGATTTGAAATTCCCGAAACCCGAAGTCCGAAGCGAATATGGACCATCATATCCATAGGGACGCGTGGAAGAAATCCACGCACTTCGAGAGAAAGCGAAAGTTGAGAGTTGAGATTTTCGAAGCCCAGAGACCCGAAAGAATCGTAGTTGTCGATCTGTAGGAGACACGTGTCAGTGGACCGCGAGCTTAAGATAAAATCTATTGAGGAAAGGTAAAGTTTGAGATTTGAAATTTTCGAAGTCCAAAATTCCAAAATGATTAGAGCCGTCGATTTGAGGAGGACATGTGGCAAGAGATCTGCCATTGTTGAGAAAGCGAGGTTTGAGAGTTGGAAACTGTGAAACCCAAATCACAAAGTAAATCACGAGTGTTGATTTAAAAGGAGCAGATTTGAATTGTCGATTGGGAGGCCCCACCTGAGATCGCAAGACCAACGATCGTGCTGCATTGCGGGGACAAAAAGTGCTTGGACTTTAAAAATCAGAGAGCGGGCCGCAATTGAAACCACGGTATTGGAAAAGGGAGACGTGGCAGCTGGAGGTGAATTGCGGGGAGAAAAGCGGTGTGGCCTCAAACCACTTTAGGCTGCGCCCAGAATCACATGTTTACGCGAGGACATAGCCCGAGCTCACATATGGGAAAGAGATAACGGAAGAGGAGCTAGCTCTTGGAACTAGCATTTCAGCAGCGCGAAAGGAGAGGTTGCGGGTGCCCTAGAACATGTACCAGGAGACTGTAAGGGCCTGTGTCAAATCACTAGACTTGAGACCATTAAGGTTTCAGAGAGCCAATTTGGCTCCAAGAATCGAAGATCCTTGACCGGGAGGTCGAGCAACTCGAGGAGAGAAGGGGGGTCCGCATCCCCTTCCCATGAACAACATGTCTTTGGTTGATGGTTTAACCCAGTGGGAATTATAGCCCTCATACAAGGGATTGGGGATCGACCCGGGATCTCTTGCATGAAAAACAAAACACTAGACCACCAAAGCATGTCCAGTGTGCTAGAACACACATATAAATGCTTTTATAAACAACTTATTATTATTGTTGTTATTATTATTAAGCATTTAAACATTTAAATGTAAAAACACTTTGAAATATTTTCTTTGAATGTACTTTTAATTTTTTTATATTTAAATGTAAAGCACGTTTTTTATTACTTAAAATATACATTTATTAATATTTTTTAATTAATAAGTAAAAATAAAGAAATCAACTATTACTAATCACCGTTACTCCCCACTTGTTAACAATTGGGCACCACTACTGCCAAGTCATTGGCCTCTAACTAACAAGAGGGATTGATCATTTTGGCTAATCTCAATGATTGTTGTTGGTGATGTTTACTATCCACATAAAACAACTTTGGTCTATCGAACCCTTGAAAAAACAACAAATAAGAGATACTTTGTTTTATCATGTTGTGTCTGTTATCACATGTAGTTGTCAAGGGCAGCATGTCGTCCAAGTTCGTGGTTTGCACAAGAAACGTCCAAGCGCAACCCTTTTTGGGTTCGAAATAATGGCAGGCGAACATATTCATTTTTTAGCCGTAAGATCTGAGCGAGAGAAAGATCAGTCGTTAGATCAACAAGATTAAGTCACGACCATCAGATCTCATCGGAGAGAAATCAACAGTGGGGAGTCATTACGGGGATCATGATGCAAATTAAAGTTTCTGTAAGTTGTGAGCCTGCAATCGCTCAGGATCGTTGATCTTGCTAGATCAACAGATCAACGGTGCATATCGATCCCGCTATGAACGAGCATATTCACATTACGAGGATCAGAAGGGAAATTAAAGTATCTGCTAGTTATGAGCCCACAATCTCTCGTGGCCGTTGATCTTTCAGCAGGGGACACATGTTAGGCGATCTCGTACTCCGGGAGAAAGCAAGCAGAAGTTGAGTGAGTAAAGGACTCCTGAAGGCCCGAAGCCCAAACTCCCGAAATAAATCTTGGTCGTCCAAAACAAGAGGCCACGCGTTACCAGATCTCTCACTTTGAGAATTCGACACTTCGGAGAATTGCGCGAGCAAGTAGGAGAAATCTCCCGAAGCTCGAATTGCCGAAGTAAATCTCGGTCGTCCAAAACAAGAGGACACGCGACGCCAAATCTCACACTTCGGAAATTCGTCATTTCGGAGGATTGTAAGAGCTATGCATTGAAAAGGCCCGAAGCCCGAACTCCCGAAGTAATTGTGAGCCGTTCATCTTTGCAGCAGGAAGCAGGGACCATCCAAGAGCGGTGCGTGGCAACAAAAGCAGGGATTTTCCCGATCGTAGATTGCGATCATATCAATGGCTCACGTGTATTCGGCATGTCAAAATTGCGCGAGGATTAGTGGCTAGGTAGAATCCCCAAAGTTGTAGATTAAGCGTCATGTGTCCTTCTCCATCAGACGGTCATACTTTAATTTGGGACTTCGGGCTTCAGGAGTTTCTGCTTCCCCATTCCCGTTTTCCTTTGAAGTAATTTCTCCCGAAATCCACAGATCTATGCCGCATGTCCTTCCCCCCCGAGCTCCAAGCGTTGAAGACACTTGGCACCCATCAATTACGACATGTGGCGCCCATCTGTTAGAGACATGTGGCATCCATCTAGCACTGACACATGGAACTCATTTCAATCATTTTGGACATGTCTTCAACCTATTTTCGAGTGACACATGTCACCCCTCTGTTCACGACATGTCAGCATAGTGACGTCAAGCCACCCCGTCAGCTGCGGGAGATCATCCTCTGGGAAGTGTTCTTGTTCAAGCGCTAGATTAGTGCCATATCCATGCGCGGTTTTAATGGATCCTAGAATTGGTGGGCGGATAAACTTTAGCGGTGGCACTAAAAGTAGCAGGGTTTCCCAAATCATGGATTTGCATCAAATCAACGACCACGCTTTATTGCAGGGACAAAGCATGCTCGAGCGATAAAATTCTAGAGTGGTCTCACAATCGAAACCGTGGCATAGTAAAAGAGATACGTGGCGGAAAGTGGTGAATTGCGGGTTAAAAAACGGTGTGAATCCAAACCGCTTTTGACGGCCCCGCAATCACGTGCTTATATAACGACAAATCTGAGAGCAGCGTGTGGCAGCCCCCTAGGCATTAAGCCTCATCTCGATCCCGATGAGAGATTAGTTAATGAAAAAGGAGTGGTAGTTGAAACCCTTAGCTCAGTCCATAAATAGAAAGCATGGAGGGTCTGACTGTGGAGACAAAACTGTTAGCCCAAGGTACCCCTATGGACGGTTTTTCCTGCAAGCCCATGCTAATATGAGCATGCACAGTCTGACATAAGGATGCAAAGACGTAAATCTTTGAATGCAGTGGCCATATCACACTTCTGGTAGTTGTGGACTAATCTGAGTATAAATAGATTAGTTCAAGATTTTGTTATGGTCGTCAACTGGTTGAGGAGAGCTCCCTACTATGTAATTTTTGATGCCAGAGTTGTTCTCTGGTTATGTATATGATTTGAGACTTTCACATTAATAGAAGTCAGTTCCTTTCATCTTCTTGTGTAAATTGTGCTGAAACACTCGGGCATGGAGGATCCAGTCGAGGGTTGTGGTTGTATGAAATGTAGGTTTGATTATAGTATTGCGGTGACCAGTTTTAGTCAGTTTCTTTGTTATCTTATTTCCCCTTATGCTGAAATGCTTGGGCATGGAGGATCCAGTCGAGTTGTTGTAGTTGCATGGTAATGGAGGTTTGATTATTATGCAACTGTGATATATTTCAATATCTGAAACTTATGTTCAAGAGTGCTCTTGTGCCTGATTTTTTCTTCACCAAGCAGCTTGAAAGTCCGATGCTCATGGAAAACTTGTTCACCTTTCTCACTAAGTCTTCCTTCTGCTCACCTTTAATCTTAAACCACTGAATGAAGTTAATGAGGACCTCATTTTCCTATGCATCGATTGTCCAGTTTCTGTGATAAAACATTCTTGTACTGAGTTTTGTCCATTTGACCTCCACTCATAAAACCAACACCCACCAAAACATTCTAATGGGTACTGGGCTTATCCTCTTACAATCTGAGGGTGACTCTCAGTGCTAACATTCATGGCGCCGTTGCTAGGGAACGAATTGAAGACATTTCCCTGGGATTGAATGACAAAGAAATTTTGATTATGAAGGTGCATAAGAAATCAGTAACTTGAAGATTGCAACTTGCACCTGACGACTCCACTGTTTCAGTTGTGGCTCCCAAAGGAAAACACATGAGGTCTAATCCATGGCTACCTCTGGCTACACCTAAATTTGACCCAAAGAAGATTATCAAGAGAGGAGAGCTTTGTCAAGAAGGCTTTTAGCTGTTGTTCCAGATTGAAAAGCTCCCTGGGAAGAGTGACATTGCAGAGATCCAGTTTAGATGATGAACTAAAGTTGGATACATTATTCTGACTGCTCATCTTTTACCATGGCGACCCCATTGTTTGAAAATCTATTGGCGACTCCACTGGTTTGAAATGGAAAAGATTGTCTCAGAGGTATGCCTTCTGTGATTTTTCAAAAATAGTTGGTTTCCCTAACCACTACCTAATAGAGATGAATGGGAAGGTAGCCTTCCTAAATTTTGAGGAGAAGAGTGGGAGGTACCAGCTAAACATTTACTGGATTTTCATAATTTTATTTATCAACTTCATATCGTGCATGAAGATGTTCATATTAATCTTTTTTGGTATTCATTAGAGGGGATTGCTCGTGATTGGTGTCGATCTCTTCCCATTGCAAGCATCAACTCTTTGACATGTTTTCATGCAACTTTCAATTCGTTTTGTAAAGATTATTTTTTAGCTGAGTATCTTTATGAAAACTGTTGTGATGAGTTTTCTTTGCTTCATAAAGATTCTTCTAGTCATGAAAGCCAGATTTGTGATGAAGCATTCATTGAAGAAGAAAACGCGTATCATGAAGATCAAGAGGTGTCGAATGATATTCATTATGTTAAAAATAACACATAAACATCTGGCATCAGATCAGATGTATTTGTTGTTTTAAATGTTCATGAAAATCAACATGTCTCTTTTGAATATTCTGATGATGAAGAGCAAGTGTATTATGCAGTAGATATTTCTCTTGACTGCGAAGCTAAGATAGATTATAAGTTAGTTAAAATAACTAGGGAAGATTTCTCTCTATTTGTTCCTAGCTTTTCAGATTTGAAGGCAGATGTTGTTTGCTGATCTTATGGAGAAAATGTAGAGGATATTCTTGTCCTTGAAGCAGATGTTTTGAGCAACCCTGCTTATGATGAAGAAGTTGTTTCAAATGCCGACCAAAAACAACCCATTTTTGATGAATATCCCAAGAGTTTTTTCATGGCTTCTTTGGAACCTCGTAGCATGGTTCTTGTATATGATGATTATAAAGCTGATCCTTGGGAGGGCCATGAAGAGGAAAAGGAAGAGCTAAATGTGCAGATTATCTCCTATCCAGCACTTGTAAATGAACAAATATCACCTGGGATTAACCAACCTGCATCAATCCTTTATCTACATGTACACTCCGAGAACACCAAACAACAGGTAAGTAATAATGAAGTAAAGGAGGTAATTTCTTACTAGTTTAGCATGCCTTATTACAAATTTTATGACCCTGTGGACTGTTGAAATAATGTAATTGCAAAGAGTATTCTTATTATTATTGTTATTTTATTCATTAGATTAATCCCGATTGTGGATTAATCATGTCGGTAATTGTATTAGGACCAAATCCCCTTTTGCGGATTGGTCATCGGACAATTATAATAGGCAGAATAAGAAGTCGGCCCCAACAGTTATTATTGAGACCCAGAATTAATTTAAAGGTGGGTTTACCCACCCAGAGTGAGAGGTCGGCCCTGCCAGTGAAACCCTTTCACACGTGCCAGTCTTGTATATATAGGAGGCTAGCGCCTCACTTTATCACACAACTCACTTGCTCATTCTCTTATGAGGCAAGCTGCAATTACCAGTTGGAGAGAGGAGAAGAAGAGAGGCGCATCTCTTGGGGAGGACTATCTGTATTGGTTTGAGTTATCTTTTGAACATTGTATAAGCTATTTATGATAAGGAAGTTTTTGCTGGGTTTTCTTCCCCTAGAGGGTTTCCCAGGATAAATGCCGTGTCTCTTGCGAATGTGTATTTCTCAGTGATCTTGTTCTTATGATGCTCTTATCTATTGAAATGCAAAGAACTATAATAATGGCATAAACATTAACATGGTATCAGAGCCAACCTAAAGGAAGCATATTTCGCAAGAGGAAAAACGTCACTATTACCATACCCAAAAATTAGGGTTTTGCAAAAGT
>ML793563.1:16869-38361 GCA_009831015.1 Picea engelmannii
AAAGAAATATAATAATGGCATAAACATTAACATGGACTTATATACAGAGTTGAGTTTTCCAAAGGCTTTGGAGCCTGCAAAATTACTCATTTTATCATCACTTGGGGGTATTGTCAGTGTTCCAAAACATGTTTTCATTATGATGTCATACTTCCCTTACCTTTTATGGATCATTTGGAGTGAAAATAAGAAATATATTACCAAACAGTCTGGATGGCTATGGTGGAAGTTTGCTTTCACCCAATGCATTGTAAAAAAATCAATTAGTCTAGGATTGTACATAAATAAGATCCTCCTGGAGCACATGTGTTTGTTTTCTTTTTGTAAGTAGAGTAGTGTACATGTCATCCTGTTGTCCTCATCAAGATGTATTTGAGCTCGACTCCACAACCCAACAACTAAGGCACTGGAACTACGCGTTCTTGGCAGCTCACATGGAGCATGCCATCCCCCGTGGAGCCAAATGTTATCACATGTAGTTGTCAAGGGCACCATGTCGTCCAAGTCCCTGGTCTACACAAGAAACATCCAAGCGCAACCCTTTTTGGGTTCGAAATACTGGCAGGCGAACAGATTCATTTTTCAGCTGTAAGATTTGAGCGAGAAAAAGATTAGTCGTTAGATCAACAAGATTAAGTCACGACCATCAGATCTCATCGGAGAGAAATTGATGGTGTGGAGTCATTGCAGGGATCAAGATGCAAATTAATATTTCTGTAAGTTGTGAGCCCGCAATCGCTCAGGATCGTTGATCTTGCTAGATCAACAGATCAATGGTGCATATCAATCCCGCTATGAACGAGCATCTTCGCATTGCGGGGATCAGAAGGGAAATTAAAGTATCTGCTAGTTGTGAGCCTGCAATCGCTCGTGGTTGTTGATCTTTCAGCAGGGGGCACATGTGAGGCAATTTCGTACTCCGGGAGAAAGAAAGCAGAAGTTGAGTGAGTAAAGGACTCCCGAAGCTCGAACTCCCGAAATAAATCTCGGTCGTCCAAAACAAGAGGCCACGCGTCACCAGATCTCTCACTTTGGGAATTCGACACTTTAGAGAATTGCACGAGCAAGCAGGAGAAAGCTCTTGAAGCCCAAACTCCCGAAGTAAATCTTGGTTGTCGAAAATAATAGGACACCCGACGCCAGATCTCACACTTTGGGAATTCGACACTTCTAAGGATTGTAAGAGCTATGCATTGAAAAGGCCTGAAGCCCGAACTCTCGAAGTAATTGTGAGCCGTTGATCTTCGCAGCAGGAAGCAGGATCCATCCAAGAGCAGCGCGTGGCAACAAAAGCGGGGCTTTCCCAGATCGTAGATCGCGATCAGATCAACGATTCACGTGTATTCGACATGTCAAAATTGTGCGAGGATTAGTGGCTAGGTAGAAGCCCCAGAGTTGTAGATCAAGCGCCACACGTCCTTCTCCATTGAAAGGTCATAATTTACTTCTGGACTTCGGTCTTCGAAAGTTTCTGCTTCCCCATTCCCGTTTTCCTTCGAAGTAATTTCTCTCGAAATCCACAGATCTATGCCGTGTGTCCTTCCCCCCAAGCTCCAAGCATTGAAGACACTTGACACCCATCAGTTCTGACACATGGCGCCCATCTATTAGAGACACGTGGCATCCATCTAACGCTGACACATGGCACTCATTTCAAGCATTTTGGACATGTCTTCAGCCTATTTTCGAGTGACACGTCAACTCTTCGTCCGTGACATGTTAGCATAGTGATGTCAGGCCGCCCCATCAGCTGTAGGAGATCATCCTCCGGGAAGTGTTCTTGTTCAAGCGCTAGATTAGCGCCATATCCATGCGCGGTTTTAATGGATCCTAGAATTCGTGGGAGGATAAACTTTAGCGGTGGCGCTAAAAGTAGCAGGGTTTCCCAGATCACGGATTTGCATCATATCGACAACCACGCTTCATTGCGGGGACAGAGCATGCTCGAGTGATAAAATTCTAGAGCGGTCACGCAATCGAAACCGTGGTATAGTAAAAGAGATACATGGTGGAAAGTGGTGAATTGCGGGCTCAGAAGTGGTGTGAATCCAACCACCTTTGATGACCCCGCAATCACGTGCTTATATAACGACAAATACAAGAGCACCGTGTGGCAGCCCCCTAGGCGTTAAGCCTCATCTCGATTCTGATGAGAGACTAGTTAATGAAAAAGGAGTGGTAGTTGGGCTCAGTCCATAAATAGAAAGCATGGAGGGTCTGACCGCGGAGACAGAACTATCAGCCCGAGGGTCTTCTCACCTTTAATCTTAAACCACTGACTGAAGTTAATGAGGACCTCATTTCCCTATGCATTGCTTGTCCAGTTTCTGTGTTAAAACATTCTTGTACTGAGTTTTGTCCATTTGATCTCCACTCATAAAACCAACATCCACCAAAACATTTTGATGGGTACTGGGCTTATCCTCTTGCAATCCGAGGGTGACTCTCAGTGCTAACAGTGTATATGATCAAATAATTTGGAATTAAAATTTTCGATTTCTCTTTGATTTTTATGGGCTAATAAGTTATGGAGATCATTTGTATTACAATTTTTTTGAAAACCAATGCTGATATTAGTGTAGGTTGGTTACTATAATAGAAAGTGTTTTTCATCCTCTACTTTATTAGTCTCACATATTTTACAAATTCTTTCATGTCAATATATTTTAGATCTTGTTCAACATTATGTTTCACTACAGAACTCATGAAAGTTTGTTTTTATGTTTGCACTATCTATTTTCTTTTTAAGCTAGTAATAGTAGAAAGAGAGTTTTCACCCAAAGGGGTTGGCTCCACTGATGAAGAATTAGGAGGCTTTTACCAATGAACAAGGTTCCATTAGTATAAGGATCGTCTGGCCTTTGAAGTTGCGATGAAGACAAATGGAGATAGTGGTCAAACATGTGAATCTTGCATTGCACTCCTTGTGCACACATAGGTGGATCAAATCACACCCTCTTGTCATCCTTAAGAATTGACGCTAACTGCTACAACCATAATTTTAAGGAATTTTGTATATGAAAATGAAGCTAGGATAACTCCTCTATGCTCATGTATAAGATTTACCCTAGCTAATAGCCACAATCTGGAACAATGAAAGGAGGTGCACACTTTCAGGTTGATTACAACCAAGGAGAATCTTGGACCTGTGTGGGACAAAGGTGGGTTGCAACAATCCTACAATCCAAACCCTAGTCATTAATCTCAATCCAGAACAAGAAAATGAGGTACACACTTGAAGGGAGATCACAACGAAGGCTAAATTATCTCAGGCTTGTGTGGGATAAGTGAAAGTCTACAACAATCCTACAATTCATCCTTCAATGTTACTACCAATGATGGATTCATATTCAAATAGGGATCTGTTAGAGGAGAGCATAGCATTCAAGAGATTAGTTTCCAATACAATGAAGAGGGATAATTCTATAAACAATCATCCTTAGTTTGTCAAGAAACTAAAAAATATCCCTAAGTTGAGCATACAATCTACAAGGTTGAAGAAAAAAAATCATCTTTTCATCAATAAATTTATGGGGACATGAATAAAACTCAAAACCTTGGATTCATAGGTCTAAAGCTAATGGGTCTTTTTCATGAAAAGGGAGTTCAACTTTACTTTTTTGGTAAGGGGTTTTTCAAATTTCATTTTCAATTCAAGGAGGACCAAGATTTAATCTTTCACGTCAGTGTTCATGTTTAGATTGGTCAAGATCCAAACAACAACCTTATGAGGATATGAATCCCCATGTGTTTTTATAGAGGCGGTTCTCCTCTTTGGATGAAAGATATATCTTGATACTTGGAATATTAAAATGGGGGGTACTTAAAGGAAACCCCAATCTTTAATGCTCAACAAAATACAAAATATTACTAATTGAGAAATAATGTATTCACAAAGATAATTCTTGAGAAGAGGACCAATAATCTTTCAAAGGCTATAACACAATATACATAAAATATTGTACATAAATAAAATAACCATTAAATGAAAAATAATATAATTCTCACATCCATCACAATATCATAATTTTGATCACATTCATAAGAAGGAAAGACACAAGTACACAATTTAGAGAACTTTAAAAGAGTATTTCATTCAAAATAAGAGAATATGATAGGTGCACTTCAAACATCCCATGCTCAATAACTTTAGAGTTTGAGAAGTAATTGAAATTACACCCGAAAGTAGTTCTCTTGGGAGTTAAAAAATAATAGTGTTAAAAGTCTATTTTTCAATAAATAAAATAGCATTCGTCCAAATGGACTGGGATGGGGCTACTGTGGACCATAAAAGAAAGCGGAACAAGGTTGAACCTGAAAATAAGAAAGGAGGAGACTATCAAAAACCAATTATGTTTTCTCAAGAAAGACAAGACACAATTGGATGAGTCCTGAACGAGAAGAGAAAAATAATATAGAAATTATGAAAGATGTGATCAATTTACTCACTGGGATGGATTTCTCTCTCTTATCTATCTGTTGGCCGATGTTCTTTTTGTATTCTCTTTTGTTGGGACTCTTTGACCATTTGTAATTGCCATTTCTTGATCTGATTCCATTATTTTGATTAAAGTTTGCTTTAATGAATTTTCAATATAATCCCTCATTGGTGTGACAATTATCTCTTGCCTTACTCTTATGTCAAATAATGAATACTCTATCTCTCGATAATCAATTAAAATTTGATGTAATGTATATTCTATATCTTCATTCTTGTTTACATAATTGATTAACTATCTTTCCACTTCAAATTCTGAATACTTTGTTAAACTGTCAAATCTCTTGGTTGATGTAGATTTCAATGATTATGATTTCTTTTCATATTGATCCTTAGTCATAAATATAGAAGTTAAAATTATCTTTGGGTCATCAAATTCTCCGGTTCTTCCAACTAGATCCAACTCAACTAATTTTAAATATAATTCTCCCTTTTTGACACTTAAAGTGTCAAGATCAACCAATATTTATTTTAAACATTTAATTCATTTAATCTAGCATGCATTTGGTTGTTTAATGTAGACCGAGGAGGGTAAGTCTTCTTCTTTTCTTTTTAAACGTCCATAACAAAGGTTGTAACAACGCCTTTATAAAATTCCTCATCATTTTCTAGGTCAACCTGTAGATATTGTCTTAGGTTCGTCATCCTTGCTCATAAAGAAATGAAATTATTTTCCAGTTCCCAAGTCTTGAGGACCAAAGACATTCTCTTCTTAATATTCTCTCCACTGCAACAAGTAAGCTTGATGTCCCTCTCAATATTGAACTGGATTCAGGTGTTCCTTCAAAGCTCTTCCAAGGATGCACTGTAGAAATTGGGTTGGAAAATATGGGTGGAGGCATCAGAGCACTCTCTATTTATTTAATTCTATCTTTCAAGGTTTCATTTTCATTCTTCATTTCATCAACATACACTTTAAGTGAATCCCATGTAACTTCGTGGATCCATACAATTTTAGAAGGTGGGACCCCATTGAGATCAAATTATGAACTAGATTTTCCTTGAATTTTTTTATTTTATGAATGAACTTTTTCAAAGATCGGTTTCTTTGTACTCTTTTCAAACAAAGAACTATGCAAAGTCAACAATTCTTCTCTAAAGAAGACTAGTTCCTATGTTGCCAATTTTGCTGCAACTTGTCTGCTTTCTTGCACTCTTTGTTCTTTGTTAGAGAATTCTCTGTCCTCAATATTTGCATCTAGGTCCATGTCTTCAAGAGAAATTTCATCTTCAGGTTGGACCTCATTTGCTCCTTCCTGATTTATCTGCCTTTTTTTTTACTGGTTACTAGAAGCTTATGAGGTCTTGTAAGACTTCCCTTAGGAGGGTTATGGTCACCTCCATCATCAGAATTTTACATTGAAGACTTATTTTGTTCCTTTGTTGGTGACTGAGAATTTGGTTTTGGTTGGATACTTTTCTGAGATACGTTAGGAGAACAAGTACTCCTTTCATTAAAAACTCTTTCCCTTTGTCTATGTTGGTCAATAGTGCTAATAAAAGTCTCAATGCCCTCTTGTTTCTTTTAAACAAACATTGATTGAGGGTCCTGGCTGTCGCCTTCTTCTTCTTCAAATAGAAATGAATTAGAAAGTGAAATACTAAAGCCAACATATGTCATATGATCAATAAAAAAGTGGTTAGGGTTAAACCCTTTGATTTCGTCTTCTAACTTTAAGTTATACTGGTCAAATTGCACTAAAAATTCATCAATATTTGAAGTATTTCTCAATAAAATTTCCCCAATTCTCCAAGGCAAAGGAATGAATTGATTCTTTATTTTTTCATCAAAGAAGTGAGCCCAAAATCTATATTGTCTGCATACCTCTACAACAAACATCTTGTCCGACACATAATACGAGAGGTACAAAGGTTTTTCTCGAGAATAATAAATTTTGATAACATTATAGTGCTCCATGACTTCAATGCTTCCTTTCTTATTCAGGAAAGTCATTGCTTCTAAAGATAGTCTCGATGTTTTCAGCCTAAAGATAAATTTTTTGAAGGAAGAAACAAATGCATTATGAACTTCATAGAAATGATATGTAGCCTTCTGTTTCCATAAATTTGGGTACCACATCTGTATTGGATTAATTTTACAATTAACTCATTTTCCCAAATTCAAATCCTTGAAGATATGACAGTAAGTGATGGTGAAGATTATGTATGAAGACATGTAAAATTTCTTGTTCTTCTTGAAATTTGATAACTGAAAAGATATTTCTCCAGAAATAATCTTTGCATAGTAAAAAATTACTTTTTCGTGAATCGTAAGATGTAATATATACATAGCCAATCGAGGAATGGTAGTTGTAGATTCTTGACTAGCTACTATGGCCAAAATCCATGTTGTTTCTCGATAAGGGTTTTAAAAAAAACTGATCTCGAAGTTAGATAAATCTTTTGGAATTATTGTTGGGTCTTCGAGATATTCTTGCAGAAGCTCCAATCCATTGTTTCTTTCCTTCATGAAACTCTTGTCTTCATCTCCTTTGAATTTAATTATCGTCTTTGGGAGTTTGAGCATTTTCTTGAAGACTGAAGGTGCTAGAGAAATAGGGTATTCTCCTTGAAGTTGAATTATCCTCCGTTTTTTATTGTATTTGTCCATGTACTAGGAAACTAGTTCTTTGGAATTGAAAACTTCCGGTCCACAACTTGCTAAAGAAATCCAAACTTGGCTCACATTCCTTTCTGGTAGTGGTAGTGATGAATAATAACAGTATGATCCTGACCATTGGAATCTCTGATCCTCCCACCCAAATGAGTTTAGAGTGTCCCTGCAAAAATGTTCTCTTCTTCTTGTTGTCATGCTTGATGAAGTTGGTGGGATAATGTACAATCACTTTAAAACGTTAATTTCAAAGTAATCCATTTTGCCATAATATACTGTGAAACTCTTCTTTCGAAGGAAAGATTAATATGAATTAAATTTGAATTAATGGAGATTTGTCTTGATAAGGTCACCATTAATAACGACCTTTTAATATTTTAACCGCTTGTTGTTTTTTGTAAGATTTACATTAAATGTAATTTGGTGAGAGTGACAAGATGAGATACATATTACCACGGATTAGTGGAGGATCAAATGTATGTCAAGAAATATTGGAATCAAGACAAACCCAGGGACCCGCAAACCCGCAGTGAAAACTCGAGAAACGAATAAGTATGAGACTCGATCGATCGTATGTAGGGGGGGGGGATTTTTTAAGAGTAATGACTTGTGCACCCGTGGTGAATTTTAAAATCGACTAATTATTGAAATATCGAGAGAGAAAATAAGTATGAGAAAATACTAAGTATGGTGCGAAATGAGGATGATGGAACATGACAATGCATTTTGGAAACGACGGAGCTTCAGACTTGTTATACCCCATTCCTAGGGATAACTAAGGAGATGATGTCTCGAGGCCCTCAGGTTGCAGACATGGAGTACCGAGGGATGGATTGATCGATAGTTTCCACTGACACAAATGGAGCCCCTCCTCACTACCATACTTCTCCATTCGTCATGATGGCATTCACCACACCAACTTGCTTTCGGAAGATGATGGATCTTGCTTCATGAGGTAACAATTCAGGTATCATGGTAAGTGTCACTTTAATACTTAGGGAATTTGAATATATTGCATTAAAACTTCTCTTGATTACAGAACGTTTTGCTTGGAAAATATGCTTTTTTCCTAATTTCACCTTGGTGAGTGTCATGATTTCCTAGTAAGTGTCCACCCTTGGGGAAAGGGTTGTAACCAAGGGTTTTCCTTGAAGGGTTGTTGTATTGTTTCCACTCATACTTACCACTTTCCATTACTTCTTCTCTTTTGTTTCCCCATATTTTAGGTCATCGAGCTTATTAAACCAAGAAGGGAATGTACCTCATTTCATGGGAAGAAGGGGTTGAAGGCCCATAGGTTTGTAGTTGGAAAAAAGATAAAATCGAATCATAAACCTTCCAGATGCTCGCCTAGGGATCTCAAGAACAATGAAATGTTTCTCGCAAAAATTGAGGGGCCCGTAAAATAAATAACTAATTGTACATGCCAACCAAGGTAGAGCGTGTGTGGGCAATGTTTTTCATGATTAGGTAGAAGTGCCACATATCGTCTTCAACTTGGGGAAGCATGGTCAAGTATGACAAAGGTAGAGTTAATGTGGGCAATGTTTTTTCATGCTTAGGTAGAAGTCCCACTTTAGCTTCAACTTGGAAATACTCTGATAAATTAATGGAAAAGGGGCTTGAAAAAATCATTTATCGCAGACGAAGGGAAGCACACCCTCTACAAAGACACCCATAAATGAGACAATACGATCCCTTGTATATCATGAAACCCCATGCCTAGAATTATAACCCCATCCACCTCATAACCACTACATGACTTAGAAAGGATTGTCCTTGGGAACCTCCTCTACTTGATGAATTGGTTCACCCAATAGGGCATCATGACACCCCTCCCATATCTAAATTTGGAAAATTGCATAGGGTCTTTGAGCATTTATTTAATTTGAAAAGGTAGATTTGATGCACATGTTTAGATGGCTCTTGTATTAAATGTGATTTTACTTGGCATGATACGTTTGACTTGATACCATTGGAGGGCACATCTACTTGTCTTTGCAAGACCTTGCTTGGTGGACATTTGTGAAGGAACAAGCCTCACTTGGGCCTTCTTTGGGGAATGAAGCCCATAGAGTGGATGTCATGCCCCATGCCTTCGGGAAATCTAGATGAACGTTTCCTTTAGAGGCAGGAGATGACATCCAAGAGGAGGAAAGCTAGCCCTCATTTTCCCAATGTTTGACCTTTGAGGCTCAAAACGTCACTTTTTAGGGCATGACGTCTCACTGGGGGGATAGGGTTTGATGGTGTTGGTGATTTTATGACGATTTGGAATTTTTTATGGAGGAAGACCCTTGCACCATGTAGATCAGGCCTTTGGAGGCCCAACAACTTCCTCAACTTGCTCATTATGCCAAAACGTCACCCCTAGGAGGGATGATGTCATCTTTTAAGGATTACTTATTTTGTAAAGGGGAAAATTAGGAGGTCAGCCTCCCTAATTTGTGTTTTACCCTTATTTAATCTAACAAATTTGTTAGTGAGACATTTTATAACTAAAGGTCATGGCATTCCATTTTATCATAGCATAACACTTGAGAATTACATATGTTTTGGCTGAAATTTTTGCCCCTCTTGGGAAAATCGCATATATTTTTCTATCTCTTTCTATTTGGATGCTAGTACTTGTCTTTTGTGGAAGAAGTGGTGTGCTATCTCTCTTGGATGCTTCTCTTTGCTTTGTGATGGAATATACTTGGTAAAAAAGGGTTTTGTCTTGCCATTTAGTGGAATTGGTAAATAATTTTTTGTATATTGCTAGTGTTTCTTCTTGTTTCATGGTTGCTAATGTTCAAAACCCTTGGAGGAGTATAAAGGAATACACCCTCCACCAAGGTCCATTATTTGTTTTAGAAAAACCACTTAACAAGGTTGCTAGGAGGAGTAAAAGGGCTTACACTCTCCTAGATTTACCTTGCTAGTTTGTTTTCCCTAGGGAGTAAAAAGGCTTACACCCCTAGGGAGGTAACACAACTAGCTCTTACAAAAAGAGACTCCACAACCCAATTGATAAAGGCACTAGTCTAATTTGCATTGGAGAAATAAAATCATTGCACTGGTAAACATGAATCTTGGAGATATTGCATTTGTTCAAGTTGGAATCAATTTTACATGCTATAAGCTTGCTTGATTCACTAGGGCGTCTAGCTTAGCCAAGTGATTCTTATTGCTGTTATAATTTAAAGCTACAGCCATAAGGGCTGCAGAAAACATCTCTTCAATCATCTTTGTCAGTTTTTTTACCTCTGAAAATTGCAAGTAAATAGTGCTAATCATTCTTCTTGTCAAGGGATTTCATTCAAGTGCTTTTCTTGTGAATTTCAATGGCTAGAACTTGCTTGCTGTAGCAAAAGTTTTCTACAGCCACAATTATGCCCTAATATATTGCTGATAACACCATTTTTCAGCCCTCTTTCACCATCAATACTTGTGTCTAAGTATTGGGACATTGCCTACATGTTTAGTACTTGATTGCCCGATAATTGTTTGGTTTTTTGCATGGTTAATTTTGGAGCTATTACATTTTATATTGCTGATATATATATATATACAATTTTGATACAACAAGGTTTCTTGCTTGTCCCTCTTTGGTTTAAGGCTTGTGTATCTATCTTGTGTCTTGTTCCGGGCAGGTTTGACATTGTCTTGCAGGTACACAAAACTTTGGAAACCATCCTTCATCAACAAGACTCGCTTCCAAGCCTTTCCCTCACATCCAAGCTTGACCTATAAGGGTTTTCACCATCATATTCTCACTTTCCATCTCAATTCCCTTAGGGTGATCATGATTCCCCCCTTGTGGTGATTTATCATCACTAAAGCGAGGGGAGTGTCTATCTAAGGTGACAGTGGATAGGTACTCCCATAGTTCTCACACTCTTATGGTTTGGGTCAGGCTTTTCCAAACCTACAATTTGTGCGATAACATTTTGGCACCATTGTCGGGGAGGATTTTGAATCCTCTCTCGATCCCTAATGACACTTTGGAAAGCCTTGATCCCAAAGCCTTTACCCTTAGCTTTCCTGGAGATTACATTTGAGGGAAGTTCCCTTTCCATTTTTGATGATTCTTGAGCTCATCTAGCGACTCCATTGAGGTATTTTCCTAAGTGATGGAAGAATGTCTCTGTGGTGCTTACATGAGGTATACAAATCCTTGGGCGTTAAGTCCGTTTATTGGTATCCAAACGAATTCCCGATAGGATGGTTAGACCGTATCCCTAAGTTTGATGGTGACCCATTTTCGACCGTCGCACATGTTGAGTTCACTGAATTTGTTTTAGCACTATGCATAGAACATGAAGATGTGGTAGTGCAGTTATTCCTCTTGTCACTTCAGGTGAAACAAAGAGAATGGATTAGAAATTTTTGCAGCCCTAAAATTATATCTTCTTCAACGATCCTTATCTGAGAATTCCTCAAACATCGGGGACTTAAAACTCACAAATTTGAAGAAGTTGTTTAAGACCTCGAAGATGCCTTTCTAGGACATTGTCTTCCCTTAGAGATTATTGAAGGTTTGAAGGAAACACTTCTCTTGAAGTCTGATGAGAACACAACTGAGGAAAAAAGAGTTGAGGATAGTGATGAAGAAATTTTCGCGTCTCTCAAAGAGAACATAGAAGAAGACAATGAGTTTTGCTAGCAATTACTAGCGATGAAGAATTTTTGGTCAAGTTCTACATCCAAAGGAGAGAATAATACAACACTATCCTTCAAAATGATGAGAGAGAGCCTACCTGAGATGGATCATGGGAGCTTTCCATTTCCCATTTTGGAGTGAAGTCACTATGCGACTTTGTGACAAAGAAGTACGGTTACCAGGAAGACCTTCCAAATCAGAACCGATCATTATTGATGCCTAAAGAAGTCTTGAAACTAATTGAAGATCAAGATAATTTTTTTCTTAGAGAGTAGGTCCATGATGAAAGCTACCAAGAAGGAGAAGTTTTCGGTGAAGCACAACATGTTGAGAACTCAGATGAGACATTAGTGTTCGCTCTCCCGCTTGAAGGTGAAGTTGTTCAAGCTTGCCTTCTTTCTGCACATGAAGTTGAAGAAGCAGTTAGTCTCAACAATGAATAATCCATTGATGAAGAAGACTTCCATAAAGCGTATCATGATGGGAATCCAATTGAAGTCTCCTTAGCCTTTGTTCTTCCCTACACACGAAAATAAAGAGGTGATCAATTTCAGTCACGCAGATGGATTTATTGGGGAACCATTGGATGTCGTTGGTGAACATATAGACTCCTTCATACATATTGGGAGATGTATATGGGACGTGGGATGTTTCATCTTTGATGGATATCCCATCTACAACATTGAGGGAACCTTTCAGATAAAGAGTGCACGAATATATCCTTTGGAGTATTTCTTTTCGCAAGTAGGTGATTCATGTATTTGGCAGCCTGATGATGATATGGTCACAAATTTATTCCATTCATTTAAGGATGAATTGTTGCCATATACTCATGATGACTTTTAGTCATCCCTTGGAAGTTGTGACGTGTATCACTTTGGGGATTCAGATTTGGTAAATGAAGATTTCCAACCACCATCGTACTCAAATTTTGATGAACACCAGGTCATGGCTAGCCCATATCAGTCAAAGGCTCACACTATTGAACATAAGTATTTTCATCTTGCGGATTTTGGCAGGGATTTGCAGATAAAGAAGCAACATTTTCTAAGTGTGGGAAAAGAGTTTTTCTCTAGACCATAGGTTGTCCCTTACCTCTTTTCCTCTTCCTTAGGAAATCATCAAGTTTTCTTGGGATATCTCATCTCCTCTCAACCTTCAGGGAGCGATGATATTTTAAGTGAAGAATAAGATGAGTCTTCATCTATACATGGTATCCCTCGTAGGAGATGGATTGATTAGGTTTGTGGCTATTCTTTCCAGCAAGATTTCCTCCCTCCCACTCGTCTCCATGAGTTTCATTTTATGATTGATTATATGCTTATTTATACTCATGATTGTTATGTGATTAACTTGTCCTTGATATATTTTATAATTAAGCACAGAGGAAATCACTTGGGTGAGTAGGGAGCTACACTGGTTGTACGATTTCACCTAACATGCACATGACCTGATCTCCATAGGGCCACAGGCCCCAGGTAAGTAGGTAAGTCATCTTGTTTTCTTGCATTTGCATTTGCTTGCTCATGATAGTTTAGTTGCATTTACTTGTTTGCATGTCATATCTCATTTTCATTTTTCTCTACTTGCATTATTGCATAGTTTCTTTACATCATTTTTTTTCATAATATTACATGTTAGTCTAGAATTTTCTTTTGAAAAATACAAAATTTTATTTTTAAAGATTAGTTGAAATTTTGGATTTTTGATCATATGACAAGGGGTGAGTGAGCCACCCTGGATTTTATGGTTTTTTGTTTCTTTGTGTGTAGGCATGGATCTTACCATGAGATGTTGAGGTTCTCATGCACTCTGCGATGAGTACATGTCCCCAAGTAGGAGCTAGATGGTATTCCCCATTCCTATGTATAACTAAGGAGATGATGTATCGAGACCCTTAGGTTGCAGACATGGAGTATCGAGGGATGGATTGATCGATAGTGTCCACTTACACAGATGGATCCCCGCCTCACTACCATACTTCTCCATTCATCATGATGGAATTCACCACACCAACTTGCTTCTAGAAGACGATGGATATTGCTTCATGAGGTAGTAAGTCAAGTATCATGGTAAGTGTCACTTTAATACTTGGGGAATTTGAATATGTTGCATTAAAACTTCTTTTGATTATGGAACGTTTTACTTGGAAATTATGTTTTTTTCCTTATTTCACCTTGGTGAGTGTCATGATTTCCTAGTAAGTGGCTATCCTTGGGGAAAGGGTTTTAACCAGGGGTTTTCCTTGAAGGGTTTTCATATCGTTCCCACTCATACTTACCACTTTCCATTACTTCTTCTCTTTTGTGTCCTCGTATTTTAGGTCATTGGGATTATTGACCCAAGAATGGCATGTACCTCATTTCATGGGGAGAAGGGGATGAAGGCCCAAAGGCTTGTAGCTGGAAAAAAGATAAATCCAATCATAAACCTTCCATATGCTCTCCTAGATATCCCAAGAACAATGAAATGTTTCTCACAAAAATTGAGGGACCCGTAAAATAAATAACTAATTGGGCATGCCAACCAAGGTAGAGCATGTGTGGGAAATGGTTTTCATGCTTAGGTAGAAGTCCCACATATGGTCTTCAACTTGGGGAAGCATGGTCAAGTATGACCAAGGTAGAGTTAGTGTGGGGAATATTTTTCACGCTTAAGTAGAAGTCCCACTTTAGATTCAACTTGGAAACTCTAATAAATTAATGGAAAAGAGGCTTGTAAAAATCATGCATCGCGGATGAAGGGAAACACACCCTCTACAAAGACACCCACAAATGAGACAATACGAGACCTTGTATGTCATGAAACCCCATTCCTAGAAGTATAACCCCATCCACCTCATACCCACTACATGACTTAGAAAGGATTGTCCTTGGGAACCTCTCGTACTTGAGGAATTGGTTCACCCAATAGGGCATCATGACACCCCTCTCATATCTAAATTTGGAAAATTACATATGGTCTTTGAGCATTTGTTTAATTTGAAAAGGTAGATTTTATGCACATGTTTAGATGGATCTTGTATTAAATGTGGTTTTACTTGGCATGATATGTTTGACTTGAGACCCTTGGAGGGCACATCTACCTTTCTTTGTAGGACTTTTCTTGGTGGACATTTGTGAAGGAACAAGCTTCACTTGGGCCTTCTTTGGGGCATGAAGCCCATAGAGTGGATTCCATACCCCATGCCTTGGGTAAATCTAGATGAATGTTTCCTTTGGGGGCAAGAGATGACATCCCAGAGGAGGAAAGTTATGCCCCCTTTTCCCAACGTTTGACCTTGGAGGCTCAAAACATCACTTTTTAGGGCATGATGTCTCGTTTGGGGGATAGGTTTTGATAGTGTTGGTGACTTGATGATGATTTGGAATTTTTGATGGAGGAAGGCCCTTGTACCATGGAGACCAGGCCTTTGGAGGCCCAATGACTTCCTCAACTTGCTCATTGAATTGATCATTATGCAAAAACGTCACCCCTAGTAGGGATTACGTCATCTTTTAGGGCTTACTTATTTTGTAAGTTCAAATTATATTTTGTAAAGGGGAAAATTAGGAGGTCGGCCTCTCTAATTTGTGTTTTACCCTTAGTTAAGTGGACAAATTGGTTAGTGAGACCTTGTATAAATAAAGGTCATGACATTTCATTTTATCATATCATAACACTTGAGAATTACATATTTTTTGGCTGAAATTTTTGCCCCTCTTGGGAAAATTGCATATCTCTTTCTCTCTCTTGCTATTTGGATGCTAGTACTTGTCTCTTTACTTTGTGATGTAAGATACTTGGTAAAAAAGGGTTTTGTCTTGCTATCTAGTGGAATTTGTAAGGATTTTTTTTCATACTGCTAGTATTTATTCTTGTTTCATGGTTGTTAATGTCAAAACCCTTTGAGGAGTATAAAGGCATACACCCTCCACCAAGGTCCATTATTTGTTTTGGAAAATTCACTTAACAAGGTTGTTAGGAGGAGTAAAAGGGCTTACACCCTCCTAGATTTACCTTGCTAGTTTGTTTTCCCTAGGGAGTAAAAAGGATTACACCCCCAGGGAGGTAACAAAACTAGATCTTACAACAAGAGACTTCATAACCAAATTGATAAAGGCACTAGTCTAATTTGCATTGGAGAAATAAAATCATTGCATTGGTAAACATGAATCTTGGAGATATTGAATTTGTTCAAGTTGGAATCAATTTTACATGCTATAAGCTTGCTTGAGCCACTAGGCCATCTATCTTATCCAATTTATTCTTATTTCTATTCTAATTTAAATCTATAACCATTAGGTATACAACAAACATCTCTTTAACCATCTTTGTCACTTTTTCTACCGCTGAAAATTGCAAGTAAATAGTGCTAATCATTCTTCTTGTCAAGGGATTTCATTCAAGTGATTTTCTTGTGAGTTTCAGTGGCTAGAACTTGCTGTTGTAGAAAAATTTTGCTACAGCCACATGGCTGCCCTAATATATTGTTGATAACATCATTTTTCAGCGCTCTTTCACCATCAAAACTTGTGTTTATGTATTGGGATATTACCTACATATTTAGTACTTGATTGCCCAATAATTATTTGGTGTTTTGCATGGTCAATTTTGTAGCTATATATATATATATTTGTTTTGCTGCAATTTTGAGACAAGAAGGTTTCTTGCTTGTTCCCCTTTGGTTTAAGGCTCGTGTATCTATCTTGTGTCTTGTTCCGGGCAGGTTTAACATTGTCTTGCAGGTACACAATACTTTGGTAGCCATCCTTCATCAACAATATTCTCTTCCAAGTCTTTCCCCCACATCCAAGATTGACCTGTAGGGGTTTTCACCATCATCTTCTCACTTTCCATCTCAATTCCCCTAGAGTCACCGAGATTCTCCCCTTGTGGTGATTTATCATCACTAAAGAGAGGGGAGCATCTATCTAAGGTGATAGTGGGTGGGTACTCCCATAGTTGTCACACTCTTGTGGTTTGGGTTGGGATTTTCCCAACCTACAATTTGTGCGATAACATGACTTAAACGAGAATATGTGACGAACCCATGAGAAACTAAAAAAAATCAAAGTATTGGTGTAAAATGGATACGGTGGAAAACTACGATGCATTTTGGAGGAGGTAGAACTTTGTACAAGAATGAAATTGACTCATGAACTCACCACAAAGTGAAAAAATTCTAAGTATCGAAATATATAAGAGAGGATTTTTGAAAGACTTAACACATTTATGGGTCAACAACTGGATTCGATTGTGGGATGGTAACGCCCTGTGGGTTACCGAGAATCCAAAATCTCGATCGTTGGGTGATGGAGTTAGTAAAACAAAAGAAAACAAAGTTTTTGAAAATATGCACAAAGGGATGGACTATCTACAGGTTGAGACTGCAAATTCTTAAGATAAGAAATTTTTGAGATGTTTCCCATTGACCGGAAACAATTGCATTGTTCCCTTCGTGTATTTCAGCAGATATGAATTGTACCCAAGAATGTTTTCAATAATATTTTGACCAATCCACAATGCTTCAAATTTTGTATGAAGAGAAGGTTTTTCCTTAGCTTTATTCCACAATAATACCAGTTGTCCCTTTTGAAAATATTTAATTTTCCCACTTTGATCAAAATATCTCTTGACAAACTGTTGTCTTTGACTCATTTTTCTCAATGCCTCATTTCTTTGTTCCTCCAATTGCATCAACTGATCATATCTTCTTTGTAGAGGAGAAACTTCTTCTATATTTTCAGACTTCAACATAGGTTAGGGCATTTAATTTCATATGAATTGGCATTTTTTCTTCTTTTCCATATACCAACGCATATGGTGACAATCCAATGCTATCTTTCAGTGTAATTCGACTTGCCCATAATGCATCAATTAAATTTGTATGCCAATTCCTCCGCTTCACAACGATTGTATTTTTAAGGATATGGATCAATGTTTTATTTGTTGAATCTGCTAAACCATTTCCTTGGGGATAATAGTTTGATGATTTCCTCATGATGATACCAAACTCCCCACAAAATTTGGTAAACTTTGATCTTATGAAAATTGATCCATTTTTAGTTATGAACTTATCTCGAAATCTGAATCATGAAAATATATTTTCTTTGAGGAATTTAATGAGCTCTTCAAAATCAATGTTTTTGAGAGGTACAACTTCTTTCCACTTGGTGAAACAATCAGTTGCAGTGGGAATGTATGAATAGCCCTTGATGGACTTTGGATTTATTTGTCTAATGAGATCTAGTCCCCATTTTGTAAATGGTTCTTCAACTATTATTGGTTGCAACAACATCACTGCTCTTTTCATTTTCCATGAATACTTTTGGCAAGAGATGCATTTTCTAATCATCGAATATGAGTCTTTAAAAATGTAAGGCCAATAATAGCCAACTCTCATAATTTTTTGTGCAGTAGTCGTAGGTGCAAAATTTCCACCACAAATACCTTCATGAAACTCTTCTATCACCTTTTGAGATTTTGTTGAGCCAATACATCTTAACAACATTCAATCAAAATTTCTTTGAAACATCACTTCAACAACTAATATGTACTAGTTTTCCTTCATTTTCAATGCCTTTCTTTCCTTTGAAGACATACCAATTGGAAATTGGCCATATTTCAGATAAAAGATAATATCCTTGTACCACTTTGATTTGGATGATGATAATACTACTGAAATAGATATATCTCCATTTACTATATCAATCCTTGTCATTAGTTTACATAGTCCTTGTCCTCTAAACAATTTTAAGGGCTTGATCTCAATATCATAATCTTGAATTTTAGCAAGATAGTTTGCCCATTTTCCTTCTCTCAAATGTTGATTTAGCATCATCTTTACTGGAGAAGTTGGGACATGGCTATGACGTGAGATGAAAGAATATACATCTTGAAATGTGCCACCACCTTGACTAAGGAGAGAGTTGGCTTTTATGTTTCTGATTATTTGAATTCATAATCATGTAAAGTATTACTCATGAAACTTATTGGAAGTTCTTCCCTTTTCAAATTTCTTTGTATCGGTATTGAAGAAATGATTTCCTCTGAAGAAAATGAATATATTATGAAATCTTGATCAAAATTTGGGATGAAAAGTACTAGAGTAACAGTGATTGCATGCTTGATTCTGGTAAATGTTGCTTAAATCTACTGAGTTCATTCAAACTTCTGGTGTTTTTTCAACAACAAATTAATGGGATTTACAATGCTTGCATAATCTGGTACGAATCTTCGTACAAAGTTTATCTTTCCAAAGAAAGATTGGATTCCTTTTCTAGAAGTTGGGGGATTTAAATGATTGATTTCCTTAATCCTTTTTGTTTATATATATATCCCCTCCTTACTTATTATGTGCCCCAAAAGGTTTTCCTCTGATACAACAAAAAAACATTTTTTCGGACTCAGAAATATACCATACAATCTGCAACGCTCAAAAAATTCCCTCAAATTTTTGATATGTTCTTCTTTAAACTTTGAGTGAATGGTCAAATCATCCTAATAGTTAGCCATGAAATTTCTAATCAAATATTTAAAGGCATGATCCATCACTCTTTGGAAAGTTTCGCCAACATTCTTTAACCCAAAAGGCATACAAACATAGGCATAAGTCTCCCAAGGTGTAAAAAAGGCATTTTTGGGTTTGTCTTCATCAACAACCAACATTTGGTTGTATCCAAAAAAACCATCAAGCATAGACATTAAAGCTGAACCAGTAAATTGTTGTAACAACATCTCCATATTGGGGAGTGGATAAGTGTCTTTAATGCTTTCCCTATTCAAACCTTTGAAATCGACACAAAGGAGAATTTCACCACTCTTCTTTCTGACTATTACTTGATCCAAGAGTCATTCTGAATGTCTTATGGGAACAATTATTCTTGTTAGGATATTTAGACACTTAGGAGTTAGTTAAGATCTACTTGGTCTAATATGTCGTTAGGTAAAAGTGTGTTTCTTAGTGTGTTTCTTTGGTATGCATTAGTATGCATTTGTAGTTAGGAAATCCGACGATCACGATATGTTCCCGACATAGAGTGATCCGACGGTTCATACTCTCCTCGATCTTAAYGACCATTGATGCGTGGCTTAACACCCGATTGGTCCATGATCTCTATTTAAAGAGCATGGAGGGTCATTTGCCGATGATCGATTGTGAGAAACTCTATTGTAAAATCTCTTTGTAATATTTTTCTTTTGCATTAATAAACTGCTMCAAGTAGCCGCGTTGGCTAGGGCCATGGATGTTTCCTCGTAGAGGTTTTACCACGTGAAAACATTGGTGTGTTGATCTTTGATCTGGTTATGTGAGTGGTTACTGAAGGTGTTCGTCCTTTGTTGGAATACCTATGTTGTTRAACATGGTATCAGAGCATGTTTGAAGACCCGCTCCTRTTGTAGATCGAGATCGTGAAGCCAAGTTGCCTCATCTCCATTTTCTGTCATTTTCGTACATTTTTGGGCTGAGAGGACTGTTCCATTGCATTCAGAGCACTCGTTTCATTCATGAACACTTTTCATTTCACTCGAGAAGGTTTTCGTTTGTCCAAGATACAACCATTATAGTCAGATCCAGAGGTATAAAGCTTGAATACGCATTTTTAAAATTTTTGCAGAGTAGTATTTTGGTTTTGTATTATTTATTTCCGGGTTGCTACTCTTTTAGATCTACATATGCTTTTTGCCTCGCACCCTATGCGATCTCGACAAATCAGAAACAGATAGGAAAAGGTGCATCTTTCGGGTAAGCTAACTGAGAGCTAACCCTTGTTGTCATTGAGAAGCGAATTTTTTTTCTTGTGTGAAAAGAGTTTTTTTTAGCACGCTCTCCAACAACAACAACACCCCAATCCTCCTTCTGAACATTACAATATGTTTTGCTAAACCATTTGGTTAAAACTTGCCTTATTAAGTAAGAGGTCTTGAGTTCAAGTCTGTCTTTTGTTAAAAGTTCATACTAAAATTGTAAAGTGTATTTCACTTCAAGTATAAAAGTGAATCACTATAAGTAGCTTTAATATTTTATTTTAGAGTTATTTATTTTGCATGTATCTTTTCTGTTATAAAGTAACTTCATCGTAAAAGTGATCCCCACTTCTCTTTATAAAAGTGGACCACTTCACAAAACAACTTACACTATCAAGTGGTCAGTTGGTTACCGTTTATGCCTTTTTTTAAAAGGGCACAACTCTCACATCGGAAGTCCGTTTTCAGTGTCGTTTTTTTTTTAAACCGCATAACTTTTCGAGATCTTTCCATCCAGGTCATCAGTTTCAGTTTTTAAATCCACATTATCTGCATATTTAATATGGCTTCTACAAGTAATGTCTTGCTTATCAACAACAACTGCTTCCAATGGAAATCTCATATGGAAGATTTATTAAGAAGTAAAGGCCTGTACCAGATTACCTTGGGAAAGGAAAAAGAACCCACTGATGATGATAAGAAAGCCAAATGGGATAATAGGAGTGATGAAGCACGAGGACTAATTAGAATGTCCATCTCTCCTGATTTAAGGTACCACCTTCAATAAATTGATGACCCCGAAGAAGCTTGGGACAAGATTGAATCTGTGTTTGGTAAACTCAATATTATTCGAGCACAACAATTAGAAAATCAAATATTGACCTTGAGTCCAAGTGATTTTTCTTGCCTTGGAGACTATCTATCTAAGTTTAAAACACTCAGAATTTTATGTGAAGAATGTAAGATAAAAATGGAGGAAGAGCGTTGCATCTATCTTATTCTTTC
>ML793563.1:51561-70057 GCA_009831015.1 Picea engelmannii
ATATTTACATATTTGGGAGATTCATGAGTTCTAATGTTTATCTTTTGTGTCTCCTGCACTTTTCTAATAGATGTCTCTTCCTTCAGATGATGAAGTTTTGTTTGATCATCTCTCGTGCAGAGAAATTCATAACCAATACAAAATTTTGAGATAAATACATCATTTTGATCATTTGGACTTTTAGAAGCATAATTTGAATCAACAAAAAAAATCAGCTACTTGTTCATCATTTTCAAAAACTTGCAGGTAATCTTGATTTTCAGGTATCGAGGGCCTGAAAATTATCTTAACACAAAATGTATTTTTACTTTGAAAATCATTTGGATTAAAAAGGGATGCAACAACTTCTAGTGAGTCAGCCTTCTGATTTTTATCTCTAGGGATGAAAGAGATATTGAATGAATTGAAAGAATCCACGAGTTCAATTACTATTTTTGCATAATGCTTTAGCCTTTCTTTCTTTATCTTATATTTCTTTTTAATATGATTTATTACCATTTCAAAATCGCCAGTTACTACCAAATTCTATACTTTCATCTGTAATGAAAGATTAATCCCTTGTATCAGTGCTTCATATTCTTCTTCATTGTTTGTACAAGGAAACTCCACTTTGATAGTGTGTGGATAAATAATTGATGGAGGACTTTTGAAAACAATCCCTACACCACTTCTAGATTTGGAGTAGGCTTCATCGAATGACATCTTCCAAAATCCTTTAAAATAATTCTCTTCATCTTGGTTTGGAGGGTTGACCTGTTCTGGACTAAGAACAATATAATTTCTTATCCCCACACCAATATAATTCTCCATTAATTCATTTTCTTTCTTCCTGAAAGATACAAGATTTATGGCTTCTCTAGGAACTCTGGCCATTGTTTCATCTTTGTTAGGAAGCATCATGCAACTTCCATCGTTCATAATATATCCTCCAATAATTGAAGACCAGTCTCTTTCTAAAACAACTATGTATGTTGGAGGAAAATCCACCTCTATTATGGTAAACACTGTTGTAATGTGTGGTGCTACATTTATCCATGAACAAAATATTTAATCTCACTGTAAGTTGGGACCTTTATTGAATCAATTGCATAAACCCTTTCCCCATTTTCATAATATTTGGTACATCCCATTCTGAGTTCCTCCATGACTGACAAGGCATTATGTTATTGGTTTCTCCACTATCAACCAAACAATTATGCAATACAACATCATTATTTTCTATAGTTATGTAAAATGGAGGAAATTTACCCCTTGGTTTGAGTAATGAAAATTTTTGATGTTGCCTAGAATTTGTGACAGTTGCTTATATTTTAATGCTTGGTTTGTCATGGATCTTCAAAATATTCTCTCTCTATTGTGGAATTTTCACCACTTCCATGAATGGCAAATTAATTCTTAACTTGGTCAAATCATCAATCACATTGTAGGTCATCTATTGTGGATTCTTTTCCTAATTAGCAATTGTTTGTTGCTTTGTTGTTTCTGCAACATTTGTTTTTGTCTTTTCTTTTTATTTATCAACAACCTTTCTCACTTTGAACCTATTTTCTTGTGCTCTCGTTTGTACAACATTTTCTTGTGAGATATTAGGTTCTTCTTGTTCATTAAAAATGTAAAAGGATGACTCACCTTCATCCGCATGTATTGATTCAATAATTTCATCTTGAATGATATCTATCTCTTGATCAAAATTGTCAAAATTTTCTTCTTCAAAAATGTCTTCCAACACCACGACATTAGGGTTCAACACTCTAGGTGCCCTTTTCGTATGCTATTCATTTATGTTGTCTCTATCAATTGCATAAATACTTCCCCAGTTTCATAATATTTTCTACATCCCATTCTGAGTGCCTCCATGTCTGACAAGGGCATGATGTTATTGGTTTCTCCACTATCAACCAAACAATTATGCAATACAACATCATTATTTTCTATAGTTATGTAAAATGGAGGAACTTTACCCCTTGGTTTGACTAATGAAAAATTTTGATGTTGCCTGGAATTTGTGACAGTCGCTTCTATTTTAATGCTTGGTTTGTTAAGGATATTCAAAATATTCTCCCTCTGTTGTAGAATTTTCACCACTTCCATGAATGGAAAAGTAATTCTTAACTTGGTCAAATCGTCAATCACATTGTAGGTCATATATTGTGGATTCTTTTCCTGATTAAAAATTGTTTGTTGCTTTGTTGTTTCTGCAACATTTTTTTTTGTTTTTTCTTTTTATTTCTCAACAACCTCTCTCACTTTGAATCTATTTTCTTATTCTCTCGTTTGTACAATATTTTCTTGCGAGATATTCAATTCTTCTTGTTCATTAAAAATATAAAAGGATGACTCACCTTCATTCATATGTATTGATTCAAGAATTTCATCTTGAATGATATCTATCTCTTGATCAAAATTGTCAAAATTTTCTTCTTCAAAAATGTCTTCCAACACCACGAAATTAGGGTTCAACACTTTAAGTGCCCTTTTCCTATGCTATTCATTTATTTTGTCTCTATCACGTCTCATTATTTTCTCTTGGACATGGTTTCTTATTTGTTCCTAGACAAGATTTCTTGGATTTTGATTTGCAGGGACAAAATTTCCAGTTCTTCTCAACCTTGTTAGCTCGTTATGCATATGTCAAATAGTTCTATTAATTTGATCTATTTCCATTATTTGCCTCGTTTCTTGAGTTGTGGTTGTATCATTTTTTACATTAGGGATAACCCCTTGGAGAATTCCTCTACCAAATCCTTAATTCTCGATATTCCTTGAGGTTCACGGTCCCATATTTGATATGGAAAGAGTGTTCATTTTCCTTTTAACTTTCCCTAGGATGATTTCGGGATTTGCATTTGTTTCTAACATAAATTCCTCCATATCCATTTCTTTTTGAATAGTTGCATCCAAATTATTTGTTCCTGAGGATATGATGGCATAGTTTACATTTGCGGGAGTTGTGTTTTTTTAACAACCAAAGATAACACGAGCATTAGGTTGTTTCTCTTCTAGAATCTGATTCAACGTCTTGAAAAATATTAAATTAAAGTCTCTAATTATTTCACCCTTTTTCAAATGAATTTGAGTGAATTGTGTGAGCAATGTATGGTATGCCACCTGGGGTGCACACATAGTGAGGAACATGTTCTCCAAACCATCAAATGATGAAACCGATTGAGTAGGAAGAGAGAGGTACCACTCATAGGCTCGTCCTATAAAATTCTGCAAGAATACTCTAACAATGACAACATCATGTTCTATCAAATGGATATCATAAACCGCCAAGAATTGTTCTAGATGTCTCTTTGGATCTATGCTTCCATCTCCTGAGAAAACTGGTAGCACTCCTTGGGGAAGATTCGGTAATGGATTTTGTTCCCCTTGCAAATTAAGTGGACTAGTTTTAGGCCTTCTTCTTCTTTGTATTCTTTGTCTCTCTTCCCGATTATTAGGAGCCTCATTTCTTTCTTCTCTATCTACAATTATTTGGGTTATTCTTGTCTCTGTTCTAGAAGTTTCACCAACTTCAGGAAATTGAAGTTGTTTACTCTTGATTCTCATTATTGGAACTTTATATGATTCTAGTTTTTCTTGAATTTCAATCTCTTCTTCTTTGTCCTCTCACAATTTCTCTTTCTTCCTCGCGGGCAAAGGTTTCCCACAATCTCTCTATCTCTTCTTGGTTTCTCGTTGTTCATAGTACCAAATCGAACAACTGATGCTAAACACTTGTTTTATTTCCTAGTCCAACTTTTAACTAGGGTTGATTAGGTCCAGGCTAAGTCATAAAGATTTCGGTCTGTGAAACTAGCCTTTTGTTCACCCCAGTACGGTTGCCAAAAATGTTGATGTTTAGATTTTTCAAGATCCAAACAAAAACCTCACAAGGATATGAATCCCCTTGCATTTTTATAGAGGTGGTTCTCATATTTGGCTGAAGGATATATCTTGATACTTTGAATATTGAAATGGGCGGTACTTAAAGGAAACCTCAATATTTAACACTCAACAAAATACAAAATATTACAGATTGAAAAATAATATATTCACAAAGAGAATTCCTGAGAAGAGGACCATGAATATTTCCAAATACTATAATACAATATACGTACAATATTGTATAGAAATAAAATAAGCATTAAATGAAAAATAATATAATTCTTACATCCATCACAATATCATAATTTTGATCACACTCAGATGAAGGAAATACACAAGTCCATAATTTAGAGACCTTTAAAAGAGTATTTTATTCAAAATAAGAGAGAATATGATAGGTGTACTTCAAACATCTCATGCTCAATAACTTTAGATTTTGAGAAGTAATTGCAATTATACCCCAAAGTAGTTCTCTTTGGAATTAAAAAATAACAGTCTTAAAAGTTTGTTCTTCAATAAATAAAGTACTATCTTTCCAAATGGACTGGGATGGGGCTCTCGTGGAACATAAAAGAAAGTGGAATAGGGATGAACCTAAAAAGAAGAAATAAGTTTGAGACGATTAGAAACCGATTATTTTCTCTCAAAAAAGTCAAGACACAACTGGATGACTCCTGAACGAGAAGAGAAAAAGAATAGATAAATTATAAAAGATGTGATTAGTTTACTCATTGTGATGAATTTCTCTATTTTATCTATCTTTTGGTCGATGTTCCTTTTGTACTATCCTTTGATCGTTTTTAACTTCCATTTCTTGATTTGTTTCTGTTATTTGATTAAAGATTGCTTTAACCAATTTTCAATATAATCCCTCATTGGTGCGACAATTACCTCTTGCCTTACTCTTATGTCAAATAATGAATCCTCTATCTCTTGGTAATAAATTGAAATTTGATGTAATGTATATTCTATGTCTTCATTATTGTTTACATAATTTACTAACCAACTGTCTACTTTAAATTATGAATACTCCGTTAAACTATTGAATCACTTAGACGATGCAAATTTCAATGATTCTAATTATTTTCAAACTGCTCCTTAGTCATAAATATATAATTTAAAATTATATTTGGGTCATCAACTTCTCCAGTTGTTATAGCTAGATCCAAATCAACTAATTTTAGATATGATTCTCCCTTTTTGACACTTAAAGTGTCAAGATCAACCAATATTTTTTTTAAACATTTAATTCTTTTAATCCAACATGCCTTTAGTTGTTTAATGTGGACCGGGGAGGGTAAGTATTCTTCTTTTCTTTTTAACTCAATCATATTTGAAACGTTCATAACAAATATGGTAACAACTCATTTATATAATTCCTCATCATTTTCTAGGTCATCCTATAGATATTGTCTTAGGTTCGTCATCCTTGATCCTAAAAAAATGAAATTATTTGCTATTTCCCAAGTATCGAGGAATAAATACATTATCTTATTAATAATTTATCCAACATATATTCTAAATGCAACAAGTAAGCTTGATGTCACTCTCAATCTTGAACCGGATTTGGGTGTTTTGCCAAATCTCTTCCAGGGTTGTACTGTAGCAATTGGGATGGAAAATATGGGTGGAGGCATCAGAGCACACTCTAGTTCTTTAATTTTGTCTTTCAAGGTTGCATTTTCATTCTCCATTTCATCAACAGACACTTTAAGGGCCTCCCCTGTAACTTCGTATATCCGTACAATTTTAGAAGGTGGGACCCCATTTAGATCAAATTCTGAACTAGATTTTCCTTGAATTTTTTTTGTTTTTTGAATGAACTTTTTCAAAGACCAATTTATTTGTTCTCTTGTAGAACAAAGAAATATGCAAAGTCAAGTATTCTTATTCAAAGAAGACTGGTTCCTGCGTTTCCAATTCTATGGGAGGTACAAAGGTTTTTCTCGAGAACAATAAATTCTGATAACACTATAATGCTCCATGGCTTCAATGCTTCCTTTCTTATTCAGGAAAGTCACTGCTTCTAAAGATAGTCTCAATGTTTTCAGCCCAAAGATAAGTTTTTTGAAGAAATAAATTCATTATGAACTTCGTAGAAATGATATGTATCCTTTTTTCCCATAAGGTTGGGTACCACAACTGTACTGAATCAGYTTTACAATTAACACGTTTTCCCAAATTCAAGCCCTCGAAAACATGATAGTAAGTGATGGCGAAGATTAGGTATGAAGACATGTAAAATTTCTTGTTCTTCTTGAAATTTGATAATTGAAAAGATATTTCTCCAGAAATAATATTTGCATAGTAAAAAATTTCTTTTTCATGAAATGTAAGATGTAAGATATGTAGAGTCAATCGGGGAATGGTAGTTGTAGATTCTTGACCAGCTACTCTGGCGAAAATCCATGCTATTTCTCGATAAGGGTTTTTTAAAAAACTGACGTCGATGTTAGATGAATCTTCTGGCATTATTGTTGGGTCTTTGAGATATTCYTGCAGAAGATCCAATCCATTGTTTCTTTCCTTTCTGACAGTGGTAGTGATGAATAATACAAGTATGATCTTGACCACTGAAATCTCTGATCCTCCCCAAATGAGTTTAGAGTGTCCCCGTAGAATTGTTCTCTTCTTCTCGTTGTCATGCTTGATGAAGTTGGCAGACTAATGTACAATCACTTTAAAGTGTTGATTTCAAAGTAATCCATTTTACCATAATATACCTTGAAACTCTTCTTTCTAAGGAAATATTAATATGAATTAAATTTGAATTAATGGAGAATTGTCTTTAGAGGGTCGCCATTAATAACGACCTTTTAATATTTTAACCACTTGTTATGTTTTGTAAGATTTGCATTAAATGTAATTTGGGGAGAGTGAAAAGATGAGACAAGTATTATCGTAGATCAACAAAGGATCACATGTATGTCATGAAACATTGGAATCAAGACAAACCCGTGGACCCACGAAGCTACAACGACTAAGTATGAGAATGTATTTATCAGATGTAAGGGGGGGAAAAATTTGAAGAGTTATGACCTGCGAACCTGTGGTGAAGTTTAAAATCGACTAAATATTGAAATATCGAGAGAGAAAAGAAGTATGAGAAAAATACTAATTATGGTGCGAAATGAGGATGGCAGAACATGATAGTGCATTTTGGGAATGGTGGAGCTTTGGACTTAAACGATAATATGTGACGAACCTGCGAGAAACTCAAAAAAATCTAAGTATTGGTATAGAATGGATATGGCAGAAAAAAATGGTGCATTTTGGAGGAGGTAGAACTTTGTACAAGAATGAAATTGACTCATGAACCCGCCACAAAGTGAAAAAATTCTAAGTGTCGAAATATACAAGAGAGGATTTTTGAAAGACTTAACACATTTATGGGTCAACATGCAACATGAGATTTTTTTGGCACTAAAGGATTATACCTTAATCGTTGGGGTTTCTATTTTGAGACAAGGGAAAATATCATGTCTTCTATCCCAGTCTAGGTAAGACTTCCCCACCCCCTTTTTAACTGTTGGGATGCAAAATCCCTTGAAACAATAGGGAACAAGCTAAGAATATTTGCAAACAAATTTGAGCCAAGATCAAGGTTATTAACTTTCCCCTAAATTAGTGTTGAAGCTAACCTTGAAGAAGTCCTAAAATAAATCAAATTTCAAATCGATATTGGACCCATGTACAACCATTAGACTACAAGTAATGTCCATTCAAGTGTAAACACTGCCATGAATATGAACACCTCAACAATAACTACTCAAATAATCTTGCTCCTCCAATGCCAGACACAAACAAATGGTTTCAAAGAGTATCCAAAGCCTTGAGCAGAAACATAAGACAACCCTCGACAATCCCCAACCACAAAATGAAGAAAACCTAGGCCCAAACCGAAATATATTTGTATCCTTGGAAACTATCCAAGAAGAAAAATGGAAAATCCTTTCCCTCTATCTCCATTTTACATTTAACATGGCTACAAAAAAAATCTCCATAATTATATTAGACACATCCCATTCCAAGTGTTCCCAAGGTTCCATCCATTTGCCCAAGTGATGTAGCTTTTCTCGTTGCATCAATACAAGAGTCCTCCATCCTCATAGTGAATCAAACAAAGTGTCCAATTTTGTTGAATGGTTATAGAACATCCAACCATAGGTACATGACATTTGTAGAAGACTAGTGCCAAGTAAAATCTGTGACATGATCAACATTGGGTTCCATGTTAGTACAAGGTTGGTAACATAGTTATTGACTTGAAGAAAATTGTGACCTCAAAATGAAAACTCTAGCCCTAAAAATCCATATTCTTCCATCAAAAATACCAAAATCAACCTCGAATCAAAAATTGGTTCTATTGATAGCCCCCTTTTTTAGGAGGAATAAAAATTACGACCTTTTGCAACCATGGCTTTAAAAACCTATAATATTGCTAACAAAAACTTTAAAATCAACCCTCGAATTGAAATATGATGCTACTCAAGCACCCTTTTTTTGGGGCGGTTAAAATTACAACTTGTTTGAAACCATGGCCTTAACAATTGGTACCATCATAACAAAATCTTAAAATAAACTCTTGAATCGAAAAGTGGTGCTACTACTAGCACCTTTTTTTTTTTTTTTTTGGGGGGGGGGGGGCTTAAAATTGCAACATTTTTTAAACCATGGCCTTAACAATTAGTATTGTTGCAACCAAAATATTGAAATCAACCCTCGAATTGGAAAGTGGTGGCCTTAACAATTGATATTGTTTCAACCAAAATCTTGAAATCAACCTTCAAATTGGAAAGTGGTGCTACTAGTAGCACCCTTTTTTTCGAGCTTCAAATTGCAACATTTTTTAAACCATGGCCTAAAACACCGGTACTATTGCAAACAAAACCATAAAATCAACCTAAAATATCCACGCCTTTAGGGTCAATTTATCAGTCCAAGCACCAAACAATAAATAATTGCATGATAAAATCACCCTATAATTTAAAAAATAAATCAAATATTACTTCAAAATATTTTATTTACTTATTAATAACAAGCTCAATATAAATTGGGTTGAATTAAATACAAATTATTTTATAAAAATATTGTTGCATTGTCTGTATTTAAATCACATAATCTAATAAATCTTATTATTCATAATCAAATCATATAAGTCAAGAAACACACACACACACACACACACACACACACATATATATAATGTTTGATACAATTATTGAAACTCATTCATGGATTTTGAGCCACCATTAGAATCTACATTATCTTCAAATGAACAATTGGATGAAGATGTAGAAGACCCATATTCTTCTCTGTTGTCAATGAGTTCACCTTCTCATTCTACATGTACACCCAACATTTCAAATGTCAAAAGCCTTTTCGATCTACGATTAAGTTCACTAAAATCCCTTATTGCAATTATATCGTGTGCCAATAACCTCTTGATATTGTTTGTAGTCTTGGAGCAATGCCCCTCTTTGTCAAATGGAAATCATAAACAAGTATGTCAACATTCTCTAAAAATGTTAATGCGGCAATGATTTATATTTTGACCCTTTCTTTTTTATCTTTTGTTGATTCGTTTCTCAAATATCAGTTGTTATAATTTAATTTTCTTTATTAACCTTCATAACTTTTTCAAATCAAAATGGATAACCATGTGGATATTTAGTTGTTAAAACTGCACTCATGCAACCTAGTCCTTAATATATTGTATCGATCCCCTATAAAGGTTTTCCATTGCTTCACATTGTGTAAGAAGTTCACAAAGGAGATTCAATATCAACAAGGATACATTTGATAGATAACTTCTAGCACTTTAAAGGTTAGTAAATTTATTCAATCCTCGTTTATGAAAAAAACAAATTTTTAAATAACAAACCCAAAACCCTATAGTTTTATTTTCATTTTTTTAACAAATACGATTTTTTATAAAACCATATATATATGAACATACACAATGTATTGTTTTTTTTTTTTTTTTTGAATTTTTTGGACAACTCTACTAGGATTTTGGCTAGAGGAATGCCCATGGAATCTACTTTTGTAATTTTTTTCTATCTTGGAAATAAAAATACTAGATTTTTTTCTGTAGAAAAAATAACTCAAAAAAAGAGAAAAACTCTAAAACAATGGAAAACCCATATTTAAAAAAAAATAAAAAATTCCAAATTCCAAATTCCAAAGAGGTGTTGATGTTTGGACAACATCGGGAAGACATTCTCTTAGATTAATAATCAATAATATAATTATTGATTATTAAATAATAAATATAATAAGTAAATGATAATAATAAATAATTATTGATTATCCAAGGGACGCATCCTTTCATGGATGGCCACCATATGTTCTCTATATATGGAACACTCATCATTGTAATAACATATCGAATATACAATATTATCTCACATAGAAAAATCAACATGGTATCATAGTGGGACTGGCTTGACTCCCTCATGGGAGGGCCCAGAGCAGAGTCTATATTTCCTAGTGGGTAATGTACAACCCTCAACGTCAGATTCAAATACCAGACTGTAGAGATTAATTTGATATTACACATCTATTAAACAATTTTAAGTTGTTGGTACATATAACTTCCACTAAAAGGATTAAAGATATACAAATTTGTTTCCCATGGTCATTGTAAGACCATGAGTGTCATTTTTAGCACACGTCTAATATTGAAAGATATTGGTAGAAAAAAATATTACACTATAAGAAGATACAAATGGCTATGAAGTTGCATTGGTGAAACATGTGGTTGAAGAGGTGGCTAAACATTGTACGATGGGCCATCGTAGCTAGCCTTAAACTTAATGCTACTACTCCACCATGGTGCATTAAATGCCTATTTTCCTATGGTTCAATCACAAGCTATATTTTTTTATTTCTGAGTGCCTATCATGAGCATCTAATAGAAAGTGAACTCCGCTAGTAGTCAAGTTGGCTCGATCGAATTTTTCTAGTTTCACTAGCTCAATGGCACAAAAACTGTATTTTTAATTTTTGATTGGCTATCAAGAGCATCAAGTTGAAGGTGAACTCCATTTGTAGTTACCCTGGGCTGATCGAACACAAACCATATTTGTAATTTCTGAGTGCCTATGGTGAGCATCTAATTGAAGGATAACTCTATTTGTAATTACCCTAGTTCGATCGAACACAAATTATATTTGAAATTTCTAAATGCCTATTGTCCTGGGAGAGATGGATCTGATATTTGGATAGACTTGTCGCTATATGGATGAAGCCCATGTTCAAGAGATGCAATTCATGATTTTGACTCCCTAGGAAGTGCATAGGGTTTCCAATGGTTGTTTACTATGCAGACACGCTCATCGCGAGCTCGCAACACGGGGAGGAGAAGAAAATAATACAGTCCATGATAGCGACAAGGAATGGTTGACTTCACTCCATTCCTCTATGAGCACTGGGAATTCTAATTTTGTGGAAGCATTAATGAAGAGAGGTGCAGATGTTTATGTGGTAAACTATGGTGAGCACACAACTTTGCATTACGTTGTGAGCAAAGGTGATCCAAAAAGGATCCAGAGAAGGCAAAGAAAAACTCAAAACTCATAGAGGCAACTCATAATGCTCAGAACGACTTCAACATGACGATTTTTGATGTCAGCATGCCACGTGGTAGCACTAGAGGCTGCCACGTGTCACCCGTCAATGGGATTTTCAGGGGTCCATGTGGATTGGTAGAAAAGTGCCACATGGCACCCCCAGGTGATGCCACATGGCACCATCAAGGAAGCACCACATGTCATGTACGGATTGACAGGGTGGTGACGTCAGAAAACAGGTGGACCAATCAGCGGGCACCACGTGGCCCAATCAGCGGGCGACATGTGTCACCCCCGAAATTCCCAAGGAGGGTCCGTAACCAAAAAATAAAAAATATATATGGGCAGGATCCCGCCAAATCTGGCGACAACCTCCACATCTAGAAGCCACCAAATAAATCTAGCAGAGGCTATAACTATAACGCTAAAATGGGAGCGCGCAGGGTTTTACCCCGGGACCTCCCCACATCCAATGCTCTAACTTTAGCACCATAACCAATCCGCCTAACTATTCCGTTGGAACATCCGTCCGCCCAGTTTTCTCTTAGAGCCAAGTTTCTGCCAGCTACCAGGGGGGCGCGGATCGTATGACTTGCAGGCATGGATTATGAGGCAAAGTCTGTCATCATTGCAGGTTGCAAAGGGCACGAAAACTAAGAAGAAATTATTCTTGGGCCTGGGAGTGCCAGAGTCGGATCAGAGCATGGATAAAGTCATTTTTGGGTAATTCGACGCCACAAATTCAATGGTGATGTATGTTTTCTGATCTGAGCATTATTTCTGCAGCTTGTTTTTAGAATGATGTATATTTATGTATTTGCCAAATTATTATGTTGAGTTAATGAAAGAGCCTACCCATTGAGAGTAGGACCCAGAGACATAGTCCACATGGGACAAACTCTGTTATCAAGTTTTGTGTTCAAATCGTATGCCTATGTCTCTTCATTTTTCATTTTTCCCTTCTTTAATGGTGCACTTTAATTTATGCTCATTTAATGCAATTCTTTATAAGTCACGATGAAAAGATCTCGGATCATGTTGGTATCAGAGCAGTCATCTTTGAATTGAATTGTTGAGTGTGAATTCTTACTAGGGCCAAGCATAAGCAGGGTGAAGGAACTTTAAATACTTTCAATCCTGAAGTTGGTCGTGTATCTAGAAGGAAGAAAATGGAAGAAGAGGACAAGCGTGATGAATAGGATAAAAACCTTCACATGGTCTTTTATCACATGTCAAAAATGGTCGAGCGAATGTATGGAGATTACGAAAAGAGGATGAAGAAGAAAGGGAAGAAAAAGGAAGCACATGCAGATGATGATGCTTCAGTAAACCAAGGGACTGGAAGAGATCCTCCTGAGCCTCTGTATTCACCTTCGAGTTCTAGTTCTTCTTCCTCTGAGCATTCTCATTATTCTAGCCATAAAGCCTCTTTTAAGAAACCATTATTAAAGCTTGATGTAAAATTTGCTTTGCCTATGTTTAATGGAGATGCTAATCCTGAAAAGTTAGATAATTGGATCCGATAGGTTGAAGTGTATTTTCATGTCCAGCATATTGATGAAGAGGAAGTTAAAGTGCAATTGGCTTCTCTTCGGTTGGAAGGAACCACTCTTGTATGGTGGGAGAGCAAGCTTCATGACATAAGTAAGTGTGGTAAGCTTATTTCCTCATGGTCAGAATTTAAATCAGCGATAAGGAAGCAATTTTATCCATTAGGGTATTTACATAAAGAAATGATGGAATGGCAAACTTTAAGGCAAAGTAAAGGACACATTGCACAAAGTTTCACAGAAGAATTTAGGAAGGAATCTCTTTCATTGAACATTCCTTTGGATTCTTATGAAACTTTAATGAAGTATATTGGTTCACTTCACAGTTATATTCAACATACTTTGCCCTTGTTTAACCCCACTAGTCTTGATGAAGTTTGTGTGCAAGCCACTCACCTTGAGAACAGGGGGAAACATGTTCAAGAAGATCCCACAAAGAAACCTTCCAATTTCCCACAAAAGACTTTTAAGAAGTTTAAAAGGAAGGCCAAGAAGACCGCTACAGTGACGAGGGAAGGAGGAAAACCATCTTGCACTCATTGCAAGAAGAGAGGTCACGATGAAGAACATTGTTGGAAACTACATCTAGAAAAGAAACCGAAGCAGTTTGGTGGAAAGGGGAAGACAAAGACCGTTGCTATAGCACAACAAGATCCTGGTTCTGATTCAGGAGATGAGGGAAATATCATAGAGGTTGGAGTACAAGGTAAATATTCTCTTCATGATAGTTCAAGTTCCAATGATGAATCTCATGTTGATGAACGAAGGAGGAATGAGTTATTTCACATAAGAGTTGTATCTAAACATACTAAGATAGATACATTATTCGATCCAGGTTCCCAAGTAAACTTAATAACTGAATCACTTGTCAAGAAAATGGGTCTTGAAACGAAACCACATATGAAGCCTTATCCTCTTGGTTGGGTATGTGATAAATCAAAACTTAATGTCACCAAACAATGTAGGATCATATTTTCTATTGCTTCAAAATGGATTGATTAAGTGCATTTGGATGTTGTACCACTTTATTTATGTGGCATAGTGTTGGGAAGTCCTTACCTTTATGATAGAAAATAAATCTTCTTTCATCATGAGAAAAAATACCACCTTACTAAAGGGGGAGTGGAATATACTATTAGGGCTCACAGCATGAGGGTAAATACAACAGTTGTTAGTGCAGGTCAAATGAAAAGACTCATAAACACTAATAAGAGATATGTACTCATGGTCATTAGAGAGAAATATATCGAGACATCCGACGCTTTCCATGGGTATGATCCACCTCATAAAAAAGAATTAATTGATATTGTTTCTAAGTATGATGATATTTTCCAGGAACTAGATGGATTACCTTCTAAGAGGGAAATCCAACATGAGATACATCTTCAACATGATTCTTCTCTTCCTAATGTGGGCATGTACATGATGTCAGTTGTGGAGATGACAAAGATCAAGAAGAAGGTACATGGCTTATTGGATCAAGGGGTCATCAGGCCTAGTTCATCTCCTTGTGGTTCTATGATCATGATGGTGCCAAAGAAAGATGGCACATGGCTAATGTGTGTCAATTACTGGGCCTTAAATAAAATCACGGTGAAAAATCGATACCCTCTTCCTCGCATAGATGATTTACTTGATCAATTGAAGAATGTTGTCCATTTCACTAAGTTGGATTTGCACAGTGGATATCATAAAATCAGATTTGCAGAACAGGATGCATGGAAAATTGCCTTTAAAACCAAACATGGATTGGTTGAGTGGTTAGTTATGTCGTTTGGGATTTGTAATGCTCCGACAACTTTCATGCTTGTGATGAATGATGTATTTAGGCCTTTCCTAGATGACTTTGTGATTGTATATTTTGACAAAATTCTTGTTTTTAGCGGGACTTGGGATGAGCATGTGAGGCATGTAAAGCAAGTATTGGATACTTTGCGAAGGGAAAAGTTGTATGTAAAATTGTCTAAATGTGAATTCAACAAGATTGCACTTGTGTACTTATGTCATATTGTAGGAGGAGGACAATTGAAAATTGACCCTTCCAAAATTGATGTAATTGTAAATTGGTCTGAGCCAAAAAGTGTAACCGAAGTCCGAAGTTTCTTAGGTGCAGTCCAATATTGGAGGAGATTCATTCCCAACTTCTCCTTTATATCAGCTCCTTTGCATGCCTTAACTAGTGTGAAGAACACTTTTCAGTAGGAAGGAAAGCAACAAAAAGCTTTCGACACTTTGAAGGGGAAGATCGGTACCACACCAATATTAGCATTGCCAAATCTTCAACAACCTTTTGAGATCGAGACAGATGCCAGCGGATACGCCATGGGTGTAGTATTGATGCAATATCGTAAGCCTATTTGTTACCACTCTGAAACTTTTAACCAAGTTGTTGTGAATTATCCTACATATGATAAAGAGGGTTATGCATTAGTCCAGAGCGTAAATAAATGAAAGCAGTACTTGTTAGGGAAGGAAACAATCATACATACAGATCACCAACCCTTACAGTATCTTCAAGAACATAACAAATTGCAACAATATCAATACTACAGGTGGATGGGTTTTCTACAACAATTTCACTTGGTAATCAAGTACAAAAAGGGTACGAGTAAGAAGGTAGTTGATATGCTTTCTAGACCTCCTATTGTTGCTTCTGTTATTTTGAAGAACAATTATTTATCTCATGATAGCTATGTAGAACAATATGCCATCGATGAAGATTTTAAAGAAGTATATGCGAAGCTAACCCTTGGTGCACAGGTAGAGAACTATTGTCTGCAGGGAAAACTACTCTACCATCTTGGAAAGCTATGTATTCCTACAAGTGAATGAGTCCATTTAATACGAGAAGCTCATACTTCTCTTGTGTCTTGTTATTTCAGGGTAGGAAAAACTATGGCTCATTTGCAGAGGTTTTGTTACTGGCCTCAAATGAAAGCAATTATAACTAAGTATATAAAGGGGTGTGTGATGTGTCATACTTGTAAGCCCACTAATAGAAAACTGGGGCTATACTCACCACTTCTTGTTCCATCCCATCCATGGAAAAGTGTCTCCATGGATTTTGTAGGGGGTTTACCCATGACCAAAGGGGGTCATGATTATTTGTATGTTGTAGTGGATAGGTTCAACAATATGTGTATCTTAATGCCATGTAAAAAGTAGATCACTGTTGAGAAGATTGCTAATCTCTTCTTTCAACATGTTTGGGTTCACTTTGGATTACCCACATCTATCATCTCGGATCGAGATACTCGATTCCTTGGGGACTTTTGAACTACCTTGTGGAGAATGATGGACACCAAATTTAAGAGGAGCACTTCTTTCCATCCATAGATCGATGGACAAACAAAGGTGGTAAACCAAACAATGGTACTTTTTCTTCGAGGCTACTGCAGCAAGTGTCCCAAGTTATGGGATGAACAATTACCCTATGTACAACATGCGTACAACAAAGCTTTACATTCATCTACTCAGAGTTCACGTTTTGAGACATGTTTTGGGTACCTACCAAAGGTTCCTTTGGACTTGATGTACGGGAGAGATGTCGATGTAAATGAAGAGCGAACAAAGGACAGAGCTTGCAAGTTCATCTAGAGGATTCAACAGACACACCAGGCAGTCCGGGAACAGTTGGAGAAAAGTCAAGCACAATATAAATCTTGGCATGACGAGCACAGGGTTGATCATCAGTTCCAAGTTGGAGACCGAGTATGGATTCACATCAGCAAGGAGAGATTGAAGGGTGAAGGCAAGAAACTTAAGCCCATTCATTATGGACCCTTCACTATCTTGGATAAAAGTGGTACCGATGCTTTTCGTTTGGATCTTCCACCTTATATGTAGATTTACTCAGTTGTGAACGTTGAGAACTTGAAACTTTTTTAGCCTCCCACGATCATGGATCAAGACGAGGAAGTTTCAATACCATTAGTTGATGAGTTTGCACCTCAGTACTTGGATGAGCTACAGGAATATATCATCCTGGACAGGAGGACGAGGACTTCACGTAGGGGTGATGTTGATTATCTTTGAGTAGGATTAAAAGGCACACATCCAAGCAAGGAAAAGTGGATCGAGAAGGACAAAGTGAGGGGACTCTTCCCTCACTTACCTGTTGATTGATGAAAGCTTTTGGTGGTCCAAAAATCTCTCAGTGGGAAGGCATGATCCAAAAAGGATCCAGAGAAGGAAAGGAACAACTCAGAACTCACAGAGACAACTCAAAACGCTCAGAATGGCTTCAACATGATGGCTACTGACATCATCATGCCACGTGGAACCACTAAAGGATGCCACTTGGAACCACCAGAGGTTGCCACGTGTCACTCGCCAATGGGATTTTCAGGGGTCCATGTGGACCAGTAGAAAAGTGGCACGTCGCACCCCCAGGAAACGCCACATGGCACCATCCAGGAAGTTCCACATGTCATGTACGGATTGACAGGGCGGTGACATCAGCAAACAAGTGGACCAATCAGTGGGTGCCATGTGGCCCAATCAATGGGCAACACGTGGCACCCTCGAAACGCCTAAGGAGGGCCCGTAACTGAAAATTCAAAAATATATATGGGCAGGATCCCGCCAAATCTAGCGGAGGTCCCGCCATATTTGGCGACAACTGCCACATATAGAAGCCACCAACTAAATCTAGCAGAGGTTATAACTATAACGCTAAAATGGGAGCCCACGGGGTTTTACCCCGGGACCTCCCCACATGATCTAGGAGCCTGACAGGGCTAAAAAAGGCTCAAAAATGAAAGTTCTCAGAATTAGACAAAACCAATTCCATTGCGACCGGATCGTCGCTATGATTCTGACCATATATTCACTTTCTCAAACGGACGCCGTATGCGAGAGTTATCACACTTTGATCGTTTTACCAAACAACTAAAAAGTAAAAAAAAAGTCAACAGTCAAAAGGTGACGTGGCACTCTCTAGAGGTGACACGTGGCAGTGGTATAAGTGACATGTGGCAGCACGGGCAGCAGGGTGACTGGGAAGATGACAGATCAAATCAGATTTGGACATGTGGCATGTGACACTTGTCAATTTTCGGGCAAATGAGGTGATGCCACGTGGCCCAGGCATGGGCCCACGTGGCACCCAGTCAACAGTTGTGGCAAGTTCAAAATATTACTTTGGGGGTCAATGGGTTTTGAACACATGAGCACCCACCAAGCCAACACCTTAAGAAATGGTCCTTTACCAATGCGCCAAATTATTGCTTATGTTATAAAACCCACATATAAAATATATTACATGGTATTTGTATGGGCACAAAAAAGAGGGGGTTGGGGCTAAGCCCCAGCTCGTGGTCTATCCACCTACATGCGACCACAACCATAAGGGTCAGGCGCTCCATAAAATTGCGTGCGAAGGTTGTAACCACTAGCCACAGGTCACATGAAATGCGCCCCACGACCAGGAGCTAGCGTAACTAAAGGGCCAACGCTTAGCCCTTTGGGCTAGGGCTTGGCCATATAGACTTCATATGACCA
>ML793563.1:91986-103658 GCA_009831015.1 Picea engelmannii
GGAAAACAAAGGAAGTTGGTGCTTCCAATGAATGTAATTCTTCAAGACATATAAGAAAAAACATTCCATGGTTTTCTCCCGATTTGGGTTTCCACGTAAAACACTGGTGTACTGTGTATGTGTGTGATTGTTCATTTCTTATTGCTCATTATTGGATAATAATTCTACATTGATATAACATTTGGATTATTTGGAGAAAAATGATTATAATTACGTTATTACTGATTCACCCCCCCCTCTCAGTAATCCAACATGTCTTCTTCCGATTCCGACGAGATTGATTCGACCCTATATAGACAGATGATTGGATCATTGATGTATCTGATTAACACCAGAACAAATATTTTCTATGCAGTGAGTTCACTTAGCCAGTTTATGAGTCAACTGAGACAGACATACTAGATTGTTGCGAAGCATGTGTTGAGATACCTGCGAGGCATAGTTGGACATGGTTTGAGATATACTTCCATTATTGACATGAGATTGTAGGGATATATTGACTCTAATTGGGCAGTGAGCGCAGTGGACAGGAAGAGCACCTTCGGGTGTTGCTTCAATTTGGGATCTGCCATGGTTTCCTGGTGTAGCAGGAAATAGACTTATGTGGCTTTGAGCACTGCATAAAGAAAGTACATTGCATTGAGTGTGGCAGTTCACAAAGTAGTGTGGCTTTGCAAGCTCCTTGCAGATTTATTTGGACATGTGTTGGATTCCACCGTAGTTGTGTGAAGATCTTAGAGAATCTAGTGTTTCATGAAAAATCGAAACACATTGAGATCAAGTACCATTACATCTGAGACATGGTGCAGAAGAAGGCAGTACCGGTGTAGTACCTTCCTACATACTTCGAGTACTTCTGTGACAAACTTGGCATGGCATATAATGCCTCCCTCACTGAGAGGGAGTGTTGATGTTTGCATCTTTCTAAGACATTCTCCAAATCGTACTCCTTCGTGACTGAGTTGAGGTCATCTGTGAGGACACTTTTTCGAGAAGGGATAAGTGGGTTTGGGCTTATAGCCCAATGTCCCTTATGGAGCCCGATTAGAGGAAATTTCAACTTGAAATGAGCCTCCTAAGGAAAAAAAAATTAAAATTATAAAATAATGCCATGTAGACATTTTATATTACTATTTCACTTTTGTCGAAGCTGCCCATGATTATTTCACTTTTATCAAAGCTAACCATGAAATAACCATATAATAATATAATATAATGTTATAATATTATRTTATAATATTATATAATATAATGTATAATGATATATATTATTATTATTATATATATATATATRTATATATATATAKATATATATATATATATATATATAATTTGATATGTTAATATTATTTGTTATTATATATATTAAATTTAGTTATATTTTTAATAGTAAATTATATATTATTATTTAGTATATGTATTAAATTTAATTAATGTTGGTGATCACAAGTGTGTTAATGCATTAAAGAAACCTCGATAATACTATCTATTATTTATTAAAAATATTGGAAAATCGATTAGTATATTCATTTCACTCTCAATATCCAAGACAATTCTGAGCAGTCTGGGCAACAATCATGCTTAGGGTAAACAAATTATATTATTAAAAATTTCCACATATCTCCAAATTATATAATAAAAAATTACATGGAATCTGTATAAGGGTTGGTAGGACCATTTTTCAACCAAATTTCCTCTAACAACACATGAGGACATGTCAAAGAAATTGACCTTGATGTCACACACTATGTGGAGTTGACCCTAGTGTTTCTAGAGGGAGTAGCCTCTAGAAGTCCACATGGGAGTGCCATGTGTAAAAGACATTCTTCAGATCGTACTCCTCTGTGACATAGTTGAGTTGATCTATGAGGACACTTATCCGAGAAGGTATAAGTGGGTTTGGGCTTATATCCCAACGTCCCTTGTGGAGATCACATGAGGACATGCCAAGGAAGTTGACCTTGACGTCACACACTATGGGGAGTTGACCCTAGTGTTTCTAGAGGGAGTAGCCTCTAGAAGTCCACATGGGAGTGCCATGTGTGACAAACCTTTTACTACTACAATGGTTGTGTACCACTGGCAGTGACTGTATGTCACTAGATAGTAGTTGTGTGCTACCAGCAGTGGTTCTGTACCACTAGAGAGTAGCTGTGTACTAGTATGGAAATATACCTCCCTAGCGAAGAGGGAGTGTTGATGTTTCAACATCGAGCATAACTTCTCCTAGATTGGGATGTAGACCAAGGGAGATAAGATACATTTATCATAAAGGTGTACTTGTGGTAAATGGGCCCAGGCATAGTCTTTCCTTGATCATGACAAAGAATAATATGGACTCAATCTGCTTGAGGTGCTTTCCATGTGTCAGTTAGCATCGGGTTGACATTCACTCATAGGTGTGTACATGTGGTGAACGATCTTGGTGTGGTATTTTTCCTAATCATGGTGATTTGACAAGGAATGATAAAGACTCAAGATGCTAGATGTTATCACATGCAGACCCAGAGTGAGCCTGATCTCAGAGAGAGTCATTTGGCTTAGAGGGAGAGCCGCAAAAGGAGTTTCCCTTTGGTTTAGGTGAGAGAGAGACATCTCCCAAGACTTATAGACAAGTGTTATGAGTCTAGGGTGAATTTTGTATACTTTAAAGACAATCTTGGCATGATGCAAAATGTCTCCCTCGTTGAGAGGGAGTGTGGTTGTTTGGACAACATCGAGAAGACATTCTCTTGGATTAGTAATTAATAATATAATTATTGATTATTAAATACTATATATAATAAGTAAACGATAATAATAAATAGTTATTGATTATCCAAGGGACACATCCTTTCATGGATGGTCACCACATGTTCTCTATATATGGAACACTCATCATCGTAATAACATATCGGATATAAAATATTATCTCACATAGAAAATCAACAAAATTAAATTATGAAAATCACCCCCGGTCCTCTAAAAAACATGAAAAATGAAACACTTTTAAAAATGCATTGAAAAATTCCCCCCAAAACCCCCCTCCCCCCAAAATGAAAGTCACAACTTTAAAAAATATTATAATTTTTTTTTTAGAAAATATAACTTTATATATATATATATATATATATATATATATATATAAGAATAAGTATAAAAAAAATAAACTAAATAAAAAGAACCTAAAATTTTTTAGACAAAAACCAAATATTTTTTTTTAAATATTGAAAGAAAAAAAAATCAAAATTTTCGATGGGGTGGTTCTTGGAATCAATAATTGATCCCTTCCCCTCCAATTTCCATTCCCCAACCCTCCTCTTTCCTTTCTTTCCTTCAATCCTTTCCTCCTTCGCTTCCCTACCCTTCATACCATTTTGTTGCTTGCTTGAGTGGTGGGTTTAAACGGCGGGGGAGGGGGGGTGATTCCTGGAATCAATCACCCATATCCTCCCCTCCCTCACTTTCCCTCCCTTCATCCTCCCATTTCCCTTGACCTTCTCCTACTCTTTCCTTCCCCTCCTTCCCTACCCTCTCATGCCCTTGCTTTCCTCCCTTGAGTGGTGGGTTTACAAGCCCATTGCTTAAGGGAGGAGCATAGGGGCATCAAAGGGTAAAGTGAGTAGGTGATTATGGTGGACTAACCTAGATCATGATTTAATAATCCAAAATAATTGGAATATAAATATACCCATATAGTGTTAGAGTTACTTTACACACACCTAGGATTTCTTTTTCCTAATGTTTTTCCTTGTTTATTAGTCATAATTAGTCATTATCCAGTCTCCTATATTTTAGGGGAGAATATTCCACCTGGATAATATTCTCTTTCAATTGACACTTCAGTTTGACTAGTTAAGTTGAGTTTAGATGTTGCATTGGTTTTGTCATCATGCAACATTGGGATCATCACCAACTAATGCGCATTTTCCTTGGGATCATCACCAGACTGACACATTACCCTTGATTTCCTGATCTACTCCTCATTACTCTATGTTTAGTTAGTTAACTAAAGACTATTTGACTAATTAACTCAACTAGGTGGCAGTTCACTCCCGTAACTGCTTGAGAGACTAGACTAGGTGGCAGTTCACTCCCGTAATTGCCTGAGAGACTAGACTAGGTGGCAATTCAGTCCCGTAACTGCCTGAGAGACTAGACTAGGTGGCAGTTTACTCCCGTAACTATTGGTGTGTGTCTAGATCACTCTATACCACCACTATGGCACATTGGTTCTCCTCCAGTGCGCACTCATTGAGTTATACAAAGTATATCATATGTAAATTATTCATTATTCATTACGGTTAATGAGAATTCTTTCATTCTTCTCTCTCCTTCTTCTTTCTCAAATTCTCTCTGCAAATGTGTGTATTATTGTTTATCTAGATCTATTCTGTGTAGGTTCAACACATTTACATTGTATCAGAGGCGACAGACTACTAAGCAAAAGATACACCAATTTTTTTTACAGGAAAAAAAGATTGAAGACAATGGAAAGATGGATTTCCAAAAAAGAATTCATTCTTACACCTTACAACTATTTTGCATGGAAGGAGAAAATATCCATACATCTCCAAACCAGAGGGTTGTACAATTTAACCTTGAATACAGATACAGAACCGACATCATCCATAGAAAAATACAAGTACTTAAATCGCATGGATGAGGCACTCAGAACAATTTGCAGTCTTATTTCTCTCGATCTCCTTTTTAACATATCTTCCCGTAAGACTCCCAATGAAGCCCAGACCACCTTGGAAGGGCTCTTTGGCAAATAGGATGAGATGAGGGGACACATGTTGGAGGTGGAGCTACTCACATTGGATCCAAAAAGCTTCGACAATATCCAAGATTTCCTTACAAAATTCAAGGATTTAATGTCGCAACTCAAAGCTTGCAGGGTTGATAAATCGAAGGAGGAGAAACAAATGGTTCTCACCATTCTCTCCAAGCTTGGTCCTGAATTCCCTGTATTCATATCCACATTCCATTCTGTCAGATTCGCCTTTGGAGCCACCTGGAAGATGCCTTCTCTTGAGGACTTTATCGAATCCCTGACACAAGAGCAAACCAAGCTCATAAAAATGGGCACAATCAAAGGCCCAAGGGATCATTCACTCACTATGAAAGATGGCAACCAGAAATATCATAAATCTAAAGATAAAGATAAACGGAAAGCTCATGCACATCCGAAGAAGGAAGCGTACACAAAACCCTTCACCAATGCCTTCGGATCCAAAGGAGAAAAGGGAAGAAAAGGGGAGAAATGCACGTACTGTCACAAAGGAATCCATCTAGAATCTGCATGCATGCAAAAGAAAATAGATTTAATGTCTCAAATACTTCAGCAAAACAACCTTGGAGATCGCATCTCCGAGGGTTCCAAGAAGAAGAAGCTAGAAGATCTGAATTCCAAGAAAGGCAATTCTAGCCATGCCTTGATTTCCATCAACTCCTCTCCCGATGCTTGGATCGTATATTCAGGAGCATCACATCACATGGTTGCCTCAAAAGCAGTATATTCTTATTTGGATGCACGCAAAGGTCCTCCTATTTTGATGGGGGACAACTCTTCTGTCGAAGTCACCGACAAAGGAAGGATTGAACTCACCAACAGAAGCTTCGAGAATGTGATGCACGTTCCAAAACTTTATGTCAACCTTCTCTCTGTGTATCATATGACAAATTATGACACCGGAAAGAAATTCATATTCACACCAAATTCTGTGGACATCTACGACATGAAAACCAACTCCAGGGTTGCTACCTATTAGGTAAATCATTAGTCTAGATTGTATACTTTTTCTGAATTCATTGAACCTGATTTTTATTTACTACTTACTCATGCTGATGAAAGTAGTAGGATATGGCATGGAAGGTTTGAACATTTGAATTTCAGATACATGCAACAACTTAGCAAGCAAAGATTGGTTGATGGTCTACCATACATCCATTTCTCCAAGGGAGTATGCGAGGGATGTGTTCTCGAAAAACACCCTCAAGAGAAATTCGACAAAGGAAAGTCTTAGAGAGATTCTGCACCTTTACATCTAATCCACAGTGACCTTATGGGTCGTTTTCCGCATCCATCCATCAACAAAGTGAGGTTTATTATCATTTTTGTTGATGATTTCTCACTTTTTACATGGATTTACTTTCTCGGGAAAAAATATGAGGTCTTTCAACACCTCAAAGATTTCAAAGCCCTGGTTGAGACATAGTCTGGAAAGAAGATCAAAGTCATCTGAACTGATAACGGGGGAGAGTATGTCAATCATGAGATCCATGATCTTTTCCATGAGGCAAGGATTCAGTTGCAGCATACAATTCCCTATACTCCGCAACAAAATGGAGTTGTTCAGTGGAAAAATACATCTCTAAAGGAGATGGCATCTTGCATGATGCATGCAAAGTCACTACCACAGAGACTATGGGCCGAGGCACTTAATTGTGCAACATACATCTAAAATAGATCTCTCCATAGATTTTTCAAGGATAAGACCCCCTACGAGGCTTGGAGAGGCCTCAAACCAGAAGTGATCCACTTTCACATTTTTGGTTCACGTGCATGGGCTCAGATTCCCTCTGAAAATAGGAAGGCACTTGATCCACAGAGCACTGAGTGTATTTTTGTTGGATACCCCAACGATGTGAAGGGATATAGGCTTATTGATCTTTCCTCGGACTGGCTCATCATTGAGCGTAGTGTCCAATTCAAGGAAAGTGTCTTGCATGTATCTCAGTAGTCGCATGCAGACACCTTCATTCTTCCACCTGTCCGAGATGGTGAGCATGCACATGCTGACTCTTCTTTAGATGAGAGTTCTGATTCAGAGGAATCAAATGATTCAAATTCAGAGTCAGTACAGTCATATGCAGATTCAGAGCATCTAGATGCAGTTGCAGAGCCAGAGCAGAGGCCTAAGTGGGCACATACCACTCTTCATGATGCAGAGGATCTCGTTGGTGATCCAGTTGATATGAGGAGGACTTGATCTTATTTCGAGGAGCCTCCTATTGCACTCACTGCCACTGAACCATTTCCCTCCATGCATATTTTCTTGGTTCAATCTTTAGATCCACAGTATTATGGTGAGGCTGCTGGAAATCCCTTTTGGGAATCCACCATGCAGGAGGAATACAACTCCCTCCTCGTGAACCAGAATTTTGATCTGGGTCCCCTTCCTTCTGGGAGGAAACTTGTTAGATGCATATGGGTCTACAGGACCAAGAGCGCAACAGATGGACAAATTAGCAGATACAAAGCCATGCTTGTCACCAAAGGCTTTCATCAGGTTCATGGTATTGACTATGATGAGACCTTCACTCCAATAGAGAAGATGGATTCCATATGATTGGAACTTGCCATTGTGGTAGCCAAAGGATGGGAAGTCCATCAGATGGGCGTGAATAATGCATTTCTTCATGGTGATCTCTCTGAGGTGATCTACATGGAGCAACCCCAGGGATTTATGCAGGACTCATCTTTTGTATGTCGACTGAAGAAGTCCCTTTATGGCCTCACGCAGGCTCCGAGGGCATGGTATGCCAAGATGGACTCCTACCTGTTGTCACAAAACTTTGTACGATTTAAATCATACCCAAATGTCTACATGCTCAGGACGGCTGATTCACTTCTACTTTTAGTTCTATATGTTGATGATTTGTTGATCATTGGTTGCTTGACTTCAATGATTTCTGCAGTCAAGAGGATTCTACATGAGAGGTTTTTGATGATGAACATGGGTCTGCTACACTTATTTCTTGGACTCGAGACCAATTAGGATGCATCAGGCATCAAACTATCTTAGGCCAAGTATGCATGAGATCTCCTTGAGAGATTTCACATGACAGACTGCAAGTCTGCTTTGACTCCTTTCCTATCTGGAGTCAAACTTGAGGATGGTAGGGAGACTCCACTGGTTGACAACACATTGTAGAGACAACTAGTGGGGATCTTTTTGTATCTCACACACCCCAGACCAGACCTCTCCTATGTAGTTGGCGCAGTTTCCAGGTTCATGCAGGAGCCGCATGAGCTACATTGGAAGGCTGCAAAGCATATCGTTTGATACGTACAGGGAAACATCACCTTTGGGATTCATTATGCAGTAGACTCTACATTAGATCTCATCGGGTTTACTGATTTTGACCGGGTTGGCGATAGCAGTGATCTTAAGTCCACATCTAGTTACTCACTCAGTATTGGTTTCGAGCCTATCTGTTGGTTGAGAAAGAAGAAAGATACCATTGATCTATCTTCAGCCGAGGAAGAGTACAGAGGGGTAGTTAACATAACCATTCAGGCTATGTGGCTACAACATTTTCTCACTGAGTTGGGAATTCATTTTCATCGATCGATCGTCATCTGGTGTGAAAACCAGAGCACTCTGAAGTTCTGCAAAGATCCAGTTCAGAGTCAGCGGATGAAGCACATCGAGATCCACATGCACTACATCTGGGGCTTAGTACACGAGGGGATCATCGACTTACAGTTCCGTCCTTCAGCAGAACATACGTCAAACATCTTCACCAAGACCTTCATTGAGAAAAAGTTCCATTCTCTACGAAGTCATCTAGGAGTGAAGGACACAGTTGCCTAGCAATTGTAGTTCTTCTTTTTACATACATTGTACCTTGAGGGGGGGGAGGGGGGGGTTACCATGAGGTTTTCCCTCTTTCCTCACTTTATTTTAGTGTATATTTTGTATTTGGGTACCAAACATGGCCTCGTTGCCGAGACCCATTCTTTATTTTCACCACAGTGATTTCAGGGAGGTGTTGGAGTTACTTCACACACACCTAGGATTTCTTTTTCCTAAGGTTTTTCCTTGTTTATTAGTCATAATTAGTCATTATCCAGTCTCCTATATTTTAGGGGAAAATATTTCACCTTGAGAATATTCTCTTTCAATTGACACTTCAGTTTGACTAGTTGAGTTGAGTTTAGATGTTGCATTGGTTTTGTCACCATGCAACATTGGGATCATCACCATCTAATGCGCACTTGCCTTGGGATCATCACCAGATGGGTGCATTACCCTTGATTCCCTGATCTACTCACTACTCTCTATTCAGTCAGTTAACTGAAGACTAGTTGACTAGTTAACTCAGCTAGGTGGCAGTTCACTCCCGTAATTGTCTGAGAGATTAGACTAGGTGGCAGTTCACTCCCATAACTATTGGTGTGTGTCCAGATCACTCTATACCACCACTCTGGCGCATTGGTTCTCCTCCCGTGCACACTCATTGAGTTATACATAGTATATCATGTGTAAATTATTCATTATTCATTACGGTTAATGAGAATTCTTTCATTCTTTTCTCTCCTTTCCCAAATTCTCTCTGCAAATGTGTGTATTATTGTTTAGCTAGATCTATTTTGTGTAGGTTCAACACATTTACATATACGACAGTAATATATATTAAATAAGAATATATAAGAATATGAGATAATGAGATGATGAGTATAATGAGAATGTGGGCCTTACGTACCCACGCAGGGGTTCCCTTTCATGAAGAGACGTAACATTTCAATAGGAAAGTGTATCTTCATTATTAATCATTAACTATTGATTATTTATTATTATTTATATTTTATAATGTATTTACATTTATTATTATATATTATGTTCATAACATTGCCTTCCCCTTAAAAATGCTTTGTCCTCAAAGCATATTGATGAAAAGGTTTGATGACCTTTTATTTGTATTTTAATATCTTCTCATCATTCACTATTCTGGGAGATATCGTAGTTGGCGATATGAGGTGATATGAACCTATGAGTGTAGAGAAAAATTGTTAAATCGAAAAAGGATCTGACCATCCTAATTCAATATTTTGCAGAATGTTGCACTTCCATGATGAACTAATATTATGACATCTACTTGCATTGGTATCAATATTATTTGGAAAATAAGTTGGTTATTTATGTCCTAAATCATATTGATACTCTATCTGGTTAAGATAACTTCTCTTATGATTTGGATGTCGATAAGGAGTTCGTGTAGCTTGATTTTCCCTTATTGTGCTCGTAGTGTTTTCTTTATTTTCCTTACTCACTAATGTTTCTTTGTTAATTGATGAACTTCTATTAGTGAGTACACTTGGAGCTTCTGTCATTTGTACTCCAACATCTGACGTTGTCTTGACTTCAACTGGACTTGTATTTGTTCCTTTCTCTGCAACTTGGATATTTACAGTTGATGATTTTTTTTTTATTTCAATGAGATCAATCATTGTTTCCTTATCAATCAGTGAATTCTTGTTGGTAAGTTTCTTTAATGATTATAGTTGTGACTTCTTCTCACCTTTTAAATTCTTAATTTGAGCGATTAAGTTCTGACTATGATTCTTGAGGCGAGAAATGTCTTCGTTTTTGTTTGTGATAATTTTATCAATTTATTTTTGCATATTTTGCATTGATTTTTTATTTTCTTGAAGTATTATCTTAGAGATATCTTTAAAGCCTTCTGACGTTACTGGATCTAACTCCAATTTAGAGTCCTGTATTGTTATCTTTTTCTTTTTATATGAAAATGTTAAAAACTTTTTCTTCGTGTTTAGGTTTCTTCACTTGTTCTTTTAACTTATACCCTTAATTAGATTTATTCACTTGCTATTTTAACTTATACCCTTCCACTTTATATATATTAAGACTCCCTTTTACAAATACCTTCACCGTAAACTCTTCCCTTTATAAAATTTATGTTAATACTTGTCTCTTTAATTTACTTCCAATGCATATGAACGTACGGACGCGACGTACGACTAGATTCAATTTTTAACTGTTGTATGGATGATCAATAGTACGGATGTGTACGAAGTCTCATGGGTATTGGTTCATAATAATTGAGTTGCAACGACTGATTGGTACGGAGTAGTGGTACATATTGTACATGGTTTTCTTAAACAATGAATGTACGACAGTGAAAAGAGAACAATAGTTGTATGGACAAGACCATACGGGAGGTACGACGGTTTGATGGCTGCAAAATATTGACACGAATAATGGTACGGACGACAGTTACAGATAGCACGTTGGTTGTGGATGTACGACAGACATAATTTTTTGTTGCACGACGGACAAAATTGTGGAAAAATAATTTTCAGATTTTCCTTATTTGCAGCGGAATATATTTTTTCTTCAATGGTATTTTTATTTTTTTATTCACTATAATTTTCTATGGTTTCAGAAATTGGCAAAAATCAATCTTCACAAACTTCAACGTATGGCAACAATGTATGGTAGTGAAAATATTCAATCTTAAGCTTTGCAACGAAACTATTATTTTTTTCACATTAATTCTTGATTTTAAATGGAAAAATGTCATGGTATGGTCAAAGACCTGGAGTTCCAAAAACTCTGAAATTGAGTGTCCAAAGTGTAGTAATTTGCAGGTGCGGAAACACAAATTACCATAAGACAGACAAAGAACACAACAAACAACAATTTACGTGGTTCACCCAAATGTTGGGCTACGTCCACCAAGCGCAGGTATCGATTATCTTATTATTCAGCTAATGGAGATTACAGACAGGTCTCACTCCTTTCAGACACACTCACAGCCTCTACGGGCATACAAATTTATAGCAATATATTAGAAACTGACTATTAAATGTAATCTCATCCATATTTTAACTTAGGTGCATTGGTTACAACCAATCCTGATTTGATCTCACCCGTATTCTA
>ML793563.1:112714-124767 GCA_009831015.1 Picea engelmannii
TATATATATATATATATATATATATATATATATATATATATATATATATATATATATATATATATATATATATATATATATATATATATATATATATATATATATATATATATAAAAGTGGTGTCACCACAACCATTAGCTATGCATTGAAGTTAAAAAAGAGTTTGAAAACAATGAACATTTAATTTGTATTTAAAATATATGTAATTCTAAATTAATTAGGAATATATAATTAAATAAAAGTCAAAACTTTGAAAAAATAAATGATATATAGCATTTTTAATAATGTCAAAAATGTCAAATTTTAGGTTAGGATATTTTTAGCATTGAAAAAAATTGAAAAAACAAGAAAAATACTATTGAAAAATACATATTTAAAATAAAATAAAATAAAAATTGAGAAAACAACGTTTGAAAAAATGTTGATACTAAAAAAGATTGAAAATGTCAAAAAATTATGTCGAAAAGAAGGGTGATTTTAGAGAACCACTTTTTGAAACAGGAGAAAAAAAACCATTAAATACACCCTCTAAAAAATGAGAACTCTAGAGGGTTTCGTCAAGTTAGTCACTATGTTTGGTGATAAGGTGTGGTTTCACCTAAAAATAGAACTTACATGATGCAACAAGAAGATCAAACCACTCTTCTACATGCCATAAACCATCACTAAGTAGGTGGGCGAGAATTTATTTGATCCTAATTTTCCACCCTAGCTTGTCTTGCACCATATTTTTAATGTGGGGCTACTTCAAAGTCCAGAAATACTTCCACCACTATCTGACACATTGAAGGTGGCATAGGGCTATATATTCCACAGAGTTAATCAATGATTGTAAAAACCCAACTACAACACAACTAGTCATGGATTACAAGATGAAGAGCACCCGATAACATGACATACAACTCTATGGGGTCGTTGAAGTAGGGTATCTATTCTGACAAGGGAAGTGGCTCAAAAGGAACTAGATCTAGATCTAGGAGAATTTCCACCACTTTGTACAAAAAGTTAATAAAATGGGTAACATTTATATCCATGGGGAAATGAGTACCATTGATATCCAAAGGGGAACCATTTATCCTAGTGATCATTTGAATTATTTTTGGTAATCTTATAATAGTTATTGATATCCAAGGGGGAAACATTTATCCTAGTGATCATTTGAATTATTTTTGGTAATCTCATAATAGTTATTGAGTTTGGAAATTTTGGGTCAAATCCTTAATCACCTTTTTGGGTCCTCCATATTTTCTTTTGGCCCCAAAACATTATTGAGGCATTTAACTTATTTTGGGATTTTTTTGGTGGTATCCTCCATGAGATATTTCTAGCATCTTATCACATGCCTCAATTATAGTTTGGAGTGAAATGTTATGGCCTTGGAAAGTTGACATGTCATTTCATCTCAATTTCTTACAACCCCTATCATTTGCCTCCAACATTTAGGGTTATATATTTTGTTCTTTAGGTTTTCTAATGCCTATTGTAATAAAAAGAGGCTTCAACCTCTTGCTAGGGGGATTTTTGCAAATGACAATAGCTGCACATATCTTCTCAAAGATAGCTATCATTTTTCTTAGCCATTATGTACTATACAATGTTTTTCTATTATCTCATTAATAAAATTCGAGTTTCACCATGATGATATGTGTTTCATTGTTGAAATATTTTTTTTTCATTTCTTTTTCTCCTATAATACATTAGGTTCTTCAAATTATTGTATTGTCCTTAAATTGATCACAAAATATGTATAAACAAATAGTGAAAAATGTACATTTCAAATAAACATTTTCTCTAAAATTGTCATCTATTTCACCATAATATTCCAACCCTTTGCATTTGTGTAATTGCTTGCATGATATATTTCCTTTCAATATTTGATATGGTATCTCTTGATTTTTGATTGAAAACTAAATCCTTTAATTTGCATTCATAGATTGTCTCATCTTTCCTTTGACATTATTTTGATCATGTCCTTTCGATACATTCATAGACATAGTTACTAATTTAATGAGATTTGTGACCTCGAAACAATAATTCTATCCATAAAACCCCATAATTTATGTCAAAGACACCAAAATAAACCCCAAAATAAAAAAAACGGTGCTACCGGAATCACTATTTTTTCTGTTAAATTTACAACCTTTTTCCACCATGGTCTTAAATTCTTGCAAAGTTCCATTTAAAAACCTTAAAATTGACTCCTGAATTGAAAAGTAGTGCTCCCAAAATCACCCCCTTTAAATGTACAACTGGTTTGAAATCATGGTCTTGATAAACGATATCGTTGCTAACAAAAACCCCAAAACAAAAAAAAAAGGGTGCTACCAATAACACCCCCTTTTGGGGAGTTAAAATTACAAGTTGTTTGAAACCGTGGTCATGATAACTAGTACCATTGCGAATGAAAAACTTAAAATCAATTCCTAATTCAAAAAGTGGTGTTGCTAGTATGACCCACCTTTTTTAATTCAAGGTTAAAATTACAACTTGTTTGATATAGTAACCTTGAAAACCAATGCCATTACAATACAAAACCTCAAAATCAATAATCGAATCAAAATGTGGCGTTACGTATGACACTCCATTTTTTGTTTTGGTCCTAAATTGTAAAATTAAGAAAAAAATGAAAACAAAATTTTAAATTAAAAAACATAAATTAAAAGAAAATATTTTTTTTATGAAGAACTAAAAAAAACATCAAATATTAAAAAAAAATACATATTAAAAAGAAACTAAATATAAAAAAAAATATAAAAAAAAAAATCCTATTTTAAAAAAAAACTAAATATTAAAAAACACCTAAAAAGGGTTGTGGTCAATAGAGTTGTGGAGGGATATGTTGTAGCTTTGTTGAACGTAAGGAAGGATCTCATCCCATGTGCATGGATGTTTGTAATTTTACATCCTCATGATATGAACAATCATCCTATTGACTACATTTGTTTTTTTATCAGTATGTGGGAGGAAGGCAGTCGATTTGGTCATCTTGGTGTCCATCATTGACCATAGGATGGAATAGAAAGTACTCATGAACCTATTGTCTCTATATGAAATAATGGTATGTGGCAGACCAAAATGAACCCAAACATGTTCAAATAATATCTTAGTGGTGGCCTCAACTGTGATACTCTTCTTACAAGGTGACAAAACTACCATCTTAGAGAATTGATCAACGACCACGAAGACACGGTCATTACCATGCTTGGTTGAAGGTAGAATAGACATGTAATCCATGGAGATGGACTCCCAAGGCCTATTAGGAGTAGGAAGATGGGTGTATAGCCCCTATTTATTGATGGAAGGTTTGAAAATGGCATAGGCAGTGTAGGATCTGATATACTTGCGGACATCTTTTCGAAGCTTAAGCCAATAAAAATTAGTTTGCAATAATGCCAACTATTTTTCCACGCAAAAGTGCCCCATCACCTGAATTTAATGAGCTTACTAAATCATATTTGCACACTCACTTGAAGGAATGCAGAGATGGCTTAGATGGCATAACAGTCCATCCTGGAGATGAAAGTATGGAACTAGTTTTCCTGCACTCAATGTTTGATAGGTAGTAGAAAATCCAAATTCATTGTTGTATAATTGTGGCCATCTAGAGGTCTCATGCCCACAAGAGTTAAGAATTGTGGTTAACACCACAATTGGGGATCCGGTGAGGAAGTTTGTGACATGGTTGGTGCTACCATTATTGTACTTGATGTTCAAGTGAAATTTTTGTAGGTACATGGACCACTTCTAATGATGGTCATTCTGTAACTTTCCTTGTGCCTACATGAATTGCATAGGCCTGTGATCAGTGCGGATGATCGTTTCCTTTCCCATAATGAAATGCTTCCATTGTCGAAATTTCTGCACAATGGAGTACATCTCTTTGTTGTAGGCGGGGTATCTTCGAACAACATCAAATAGTGTTTCACTGTGATAGGCCACCATATTTTCATGTTGAGTGAGGATTGCACTGATAACATAATCTGAAGCAACTGTCTCAATCTCAAATGGTTGTTGCAGGTATGGCAGAATAAGAACTGGTGTTGAGCAGAGGTGAAATTTCAAATACTTGAATCATTTTTGTTGTGACATGGACCAAATAAACTTGGCCTTGGCTCCACCCTTGGTCACCTAACTTAGGGACCAAGTGATATTAGAGAAACCCAACACAAACCTACGTTAGAAGTTGGTGAGGCCCAAGAAGTTGCAGATATTGATCATTGTCTTCATGGCCGTCCAATTGCGGATGAATTGGACATTTTCTAGATCCACATGCACACCCTTCTCATCCATGATGTATCCAAAATATTGATACTCTGCATGTCGAAGGAACACTTCTCCAAATTGGCATATAACTTGTGTTGTCGCAGGGTGCCCAAGAACTACTGAATGTGCTTCAAATTTTCAGCTCAGGTTTTCTAAATATGAGGATATCATCTAGATATATGACCACAAAGGAGTTTGTGAATGGCTGCAATATATCATCCATCATCTACATGAATGTGGTCGGGGCATTAGTCAAGCTGGAAGGAAAGACCAACCACTCGAAGAGACCTTTTTTAAAATTGAAGGTTGTCTTCCATACATCAGTTTTATGAATCAACACTTGGTGGTAGCTTGACTTCAGATCAATCTTACTGAAAAATTTGGCACCCTTGAGTTGATCTAGAAGATCATCAATCTAGGGGATTGGGTATCAGTGATTTATTGTGATCTTGTTCAAGGCTCTGTAATCAATAAAAATAGCCATGTCCCGTCCTTATTTTGTACTAGAAGAATTGGACTCTCCCAAGGTGAAGATCTTGGTATGATGTGGCCCTTATTGATGAAAAGGAATGGAAATCCTTATACCAACATTTTTCAAATCTTGCTAGGATAAGGTAAGATAGGTGAGATTATCACCCTAGGTTTATATCCTTAACAAAAATATCAATCAGTCCTAAATAAATATGTACTTGGGCCTAATGTTGTTTTATATGTTTGTATTTTATCAAAGAAAATAAAATAAATGCTTGTGACAAAAATTCATAACAAATTTAAGAAATAATTAGAAGACAAATCTAAGACACCACTACACATCGAGTCCAAAGATGAGATAAAAAAATAACAATGGTTTTATTGATTCAATTCTGAATTACAGCAAAAAAAATTATTTTCATACCCCTGTGTGGGTAAAGACTAAAGTAAGACTTAGAAGTCTAAGGTGGAATGTTACATCACACATAGACCATTGGTGTCTTCTAACAAAATACCAAGATTGAGAAAACTGGATCAACAAGCAACAAATGTACCATTGTCTTGACTCTGCAAAATAATTCTAATCAACACTGAAAACTATTTCAGAAATCAAATTGCAGTTAACAAACTATCAAAACAAATTATTGACCTTATGAAGCATGTCAATAGTCTATGCTTCTTAGTCCTTCTTATTTCCACCTTCAATAAAACCATGCTGTCAACAAGAAGATTCATCCCTTATTTAATTCATAAATGAATGTATTATAAATGTAATTTGACTTCAGAATAAGAGAAAACCTTATCACAATTTTTTCCTCCCTATTCTCCCCTCTTGTCCCTCCATCAAGTCCTTTTATTCTCCAAAAGGGTAATTTGATTAGTTTCAACTACCTTTAGTTAGATAGTTAACTAACTTTTATAACACACCCGACCTCCTAAACCTTACTTATGATGATGGGGTGTCAAAATTCCTCTTCTTCCAAACATATTTTCTCTTTTAATTAAACCTCATAGATGGATTCATCTCATCGAGATCTTTCCAATTACTGTAATCATGCTCAAAACCAAGATCTAGATCAAAAGATACAACCTCCGAAAGTTTCTCGGGCTATGATGGTCAAATCCACCTCACTGCCACGTGACATCCACGTGGCACCATGGCACTCATGCCATCCAGTGTGGCATTGATGTGGTAGTGATGTGGCATCTTCCTAACCCACCACTTCAAGGTTTCTATCCACCTACACTTTGTATCATCATCGACTTCACCTTGGTGGAGCACGAAACATTCAATCATGAATGCTTTGATAATGATCCACCTATCGGGCCCTTCCTAGATAAACGATCCTTGGGACGAGCATCAAATGGATCTGATTATGTTGGTGATTATAACTAGCATCGAGGTTAACATCTAAGTCTTTGACGTACCCCATAGTCCAGGGATGGAACCCACGGGGATCCACAACTGAGATTGCATCTCGCCTATCTACTGATAAATGGTCCAGATCTCATTGTTTCATTTCTGATGAAATCGACAACCTTCAATAATATCATGCTTTTATCATCGTCGACACTCTCTAAACAAGACTCAACTCACCAACCTATTATTCTCGATGACGATGCCTCTAACATCAATGGTACAGATCTATTGGCATGTAGATCTGACGACCAAAATTTAAAGTGAAGGTCCAAAGGGCCTCCTTGCCCAACAGGGCTCACTTTCGTCTGATCGACCAATCCCTTAGTGACACATGTCACTAGTTGGACATGATGGTTGTCGAGTTGGAAAACCATGTCATCCTAGATTGACGACGGAGGGTTACTCTCGTTTAACATTGATCGATGGTTATCGTCGACTCTTGTTCCTTATAATCGTCGACACTCTCCTAGCTCGACCTCACTTCACATCTACCTGGTCCCCGATGATAATAGACATTGCATAGATGACTCAGATCTCCCTTGATTTTCCTTTAGTAGATCGACAAATGTCATTATTCCTTAATACTTTTATCGTTGTCGACCACTCTGGGCTATCCCTTGTCTTTATTGGAATTCTACCCCGACAATGATGGAACCAAAACCAATAGTCCAGATCTTGTTGAGTTACTCTCGATAGATCAATGATCTTCATTCCACCATAGGTTTTCTTTTATCGTCATAGGAATTTTACAAGCCCTATCACTCGACCACTCCCAACAATAAGTCTTTGTTGATTAAGGGTTGATATTTACTCATCCCACCAAATCGACGGTTGCAAACCCTCCTGACCCATCCCATGGTTTCTTTACTAGTTAACCCACCGATTGGGACTTAGTCATTTTTCAAGTTCTACAGGGTTCGGTCCAAGTATTCTAGAGTCTAAAAACACTCTCATACCATCGTTTCTCTCTCAACCTCATGAAAAAGGATCTCCCTGGTCAACTGGACACCACATTATTGGTTAAATGATGTTTTCGTCTATTTCCTGCAACTTTCCTCGAAGGATGCAAGATTCTTCGGGACACAAACAATCCATACTTATTCATTTTCATTATTTAACACATCAATTGAATACCCTAGCAACATAGTCCGATTTCTCAGGAATTCACATCATTTGTTATAAGAATTTACATTTCTCATCACATCAGACATTTACATGCACACATCATTCATGTTCAAATTCAACAAACAAGGTTAAACACTTATCTTATATGGAAATTTCCAACACCAATTGGCTGAGAGATTATGGCTTTCCTCCCAACCTTAGACCATACTATAGAGTTCCTTCCTACAATACGTCGCCCCTGTGCCAAGCCATGATACCACCAGGGTAATGATTCAATTGGATTTCCAAACTTAAAATGATCCAGGAAGGTTACTCTCCTTCCTCCTCTGACACAACAGAAGTTTCCCCCTTCCCACTGAGCTCAAGAACTCTATAGATTTTTCATGTGGTTTCTTAACTGGATTTCCTTTGTACAAGGGAGTCCCTTCTCTGCTAAATAGTCCCTCAGTGACCTCCCCTTACTAGTTTTGGCTTTTGTCCAGTAAGCACCAAGTTGTAGTCCTTCTTACTCCAATCTGAATCTGGTTCTTCTATGTTCAGGGTGATCTTCAATAACTCATACAAGCTTCCTATTTTCTTCAAGGAATTCTCTTCTTTTACTTATCTCTTCTTAGGCTTCTTTTTGCTCTGGTTGTTTTCTTTGTCTACGTGTGCACCCTTGCGTAATCTCGCCTATATGCTCTTCTCTATCTCCCTCTGTTGCTCGTTTGGTGGTATGTTTCCACCTTTCGTCTCGTCCTTCCCATTCCTCTCGATATTCTCATGGATTTCTTCAAACGTAACCTACAATCTGCAATTCCCAATATGAAGGGAAAAATTTGTGGTTATCTATTTTCGTTCATTCAATTGGCCCTTCATTCTTCAAATACCAACTTCCAACAATCATTAACTACCTCAACTACCTATCTGACTTCTTTTGTTGGTCACGTGGCTTCCTACAGGTCTAGTACGTTGGTGGGTGTATATTTATGATTTACCAACATAAGATGACTTGCTAAGCAAGTTTCCCGTTTTCCTCACTTATACATCTCAACTCCTCTTCACCCAACCATTCAATCAATCCATGCTTCATCAATTCTCTCTGGTGTATCATGTCCAATATTGTCAAGGATGTTCCCTCTCAGTCAATGGTTTGGTTTTTTCATTAAATCAAAACATATTTACATGAAGTCTTAGCATAATTACAATATTGGGGGAAAACAGTGTGTTACACTTTTAGTTAAGTGAGACAATTTTAATAAATAATTATAATAAAATGTTTTAATAAATAATAACTAGTAGGTGGGGACCCCTTATGTAACTTTATTGTTCATTTTTTCAATATCCCCTTGTACTTCCATAAACTTATCGTGTATGTCATACCATAAAATAAATGCACATTCATCAACCCCCAAATAAATAATCATTGCCATAAATACACTTGTGACTCCCAAAAATAATTCAACCATGCCAAATTATATAAATGTTTTATGTTGTCCAAAAATAAGAGAACATATATCTCTAACATTCAACTGTAAAGAAAAGAACCATCATAAAATTAAAAGTCATATTTTTTGTGGGAGCTCATCCTCCTTTTTCCACTTTCCTGAGATGATGCCACCGTGTGTGTCTGTAAATCTACCTTGGCGGGATTCTTACTTTCATTTGTTGATGCTTCAGGGTACATATCACCAAAAGTGATTTTTCTTGCTTCAAATTTCTAGGGAATGGAGTGAGAACATAATGAAGAGATTTCTTTGATGAACCAAAACTAGGTGAGCAAGCAGGTTTCTTTCCTTTTGATTGGTTCAGTCTCTTGAGCTAATGCTTTGTGTTTTTTGGGATGTTGAGATGAAAATGCATGTGAATCCATGGAAATAACAGGTTGGCGTGGTTTCTTAGGAGGAGGTGAAGGTAGTGGTAAAGATAACGTAGGTCAGCCATGGTGATGAGGTTGAGGATCATGAACTACTTCATTCCAACCATCATTAATTGGAATCTCATGAAACAAAGACACATGTGGTTCTATAGGAATGTTGGTGACACTAGGATGAGGTTGTAATGGGGGTCTGATGTTAATGTTTATGCCATTATTATAGTTCTTTGCATTTCAATAGATACGAGCATCATAATAACAAGATCATTGAGAAATACACATTCACAAGAGACACAACATTTATCTTGGGAAACCCTCTAGGGGAAGAAAACCCAACAAAAACTTCCTTATTATAAATAGCTTATACAATGTTCAAGAGATAACTCAAACCAATACAGATAGTCTTCTCTAAGAGATGCGCCACCCTTCTTATCCTCAATCCAACTGGTAATTGCAGCGTGCCTCATAAGATAATGAGCAAGTGAGTTGTGTGTTAGAAGTGAGGTGCTAGCCTCCTATATATACAAAACTGGCACGTGTGAAAGGTCACCACTGGCAGGGCCGACCTCTCACTCTGGGTGGGTAAACCCACCTTTAATTAATTTTGGGTCTTCCATAATAACTGTTGGGGCTGACTTCTTATTCTTCCCTTTATAATTGTCCGATGACCAATCTGCAAAAGGGGATTTGGTCCTTATACAATTATCGACATGATTAATCCACAATGGGGATTAATCCAATAACAATAATAATAATAATGACATGATTAATCCACAATGGGGATTTAATCCAATAATAATAAGAATGCTCTTCACAATTACATTATTTCAACACTCCCCCTTAACAAGAAGGGTATTCTTTATCAGCATCAGACGAGAGAGGTTTGCATCATCAGTGGCATCTGGAGGACAGTATCGTCAATATCATCTTGAAACATTGGCTAGCATATTTACGAGTCATCGGAAGTTTTCTTCATCGACAACATCATCATTCTCGAAAGAATGCTATCATCATCTGCATCAAATATGTATCAGTAAAAAATGATACCTCATCACAACACTAGGCTGGCACATCACAGTACTACACTGGCTCAATGTCACAGCTGTTAAGTTGGTAGCTCAGTGTCAGTCACATCTTGCTTTACGTCTAACAACTAGGTCATAAGCAAGGAATATCATCAACTCGCTTTATGTCTAACAACTAGGTCAGAAGCGAGGAATCACAACGTCATGCTTTACGTCTAGCAACTAGGTCAGAAGCATGACTCATCTTGCTTTACGTCTAACAACGAGGTCAGAAGCAAGGAACACATCAACATCTCGCTTTACATCTAACAATGAGGTCAGAAGCGAGGAATCATCTTGCTTTACGTCTAACAACTAGGTTAGAAGCAAGGAATCAACGATGTCGTGCTTTACGTCTAACAATGAGGTCAGAAGCATGACTCATCTTGCTTTATGTCTAACAGCAAGGTCAGAAGCAAGGATCACACATCGTCATGCTTTACATCTAACAGCGAGGTCAGAAGCATGACTCATCTTGCTTTATGTCTAACAGTGAGGTCAGAAGCAAGGATCACACAGCGTCATGCTTTACATCTAAGAACGAGGTCAGAAGCATGACTCATCTTGCTTTACATCTAACAACGAGGTCAGAAGCAAGGATCACATGGCGTCATGCTTTACGTCTAACAATGAGGTCAGAAGCATGACTCATCTTGCATTACTTCTAACAGTGAGGTCAGAAGCAAGGATCACACAACGTCATGCTTTACGTCTAACAACGAGGTCAGAAGCATGACTCATCTTGCTTTACGTCTAACAACGAGGTCAGAAGCAAGGATTACACAACATCATGCTTTACATCTAACAACGAGGTCAGAAGCATGACTCATCTTGCTTTACGTCTAACAGTGAGGTCAGAAGCAAGGAATAAATATACTCCCCCTTTCAGGGAGGGTCCTTTCAGACTATACCAAGCTTATCTCGAAAGTGTTCAAACTTTACACGAGATAGAGGCTTAGTCATCACGTCAGCAACCTGTTCATCCGTGCTAATGTACTGAAGCTTCAGGGCTCCTCTCTGTACCATGTCGCAGATGAAATGATAGCGGATCTCTATGTGCTTCGACCTGTCACGGAATACATGATTTTTTGTCATCTTTATGCATCTTTGATTGTCACATAGAATCGCAGTTGCTCTCATCTCCAAATCAAATAGGCCTATCAACAACTTTCGAAGCCATATAGCTTCGCAACTAGTAGAACATGCGACATTGTACTCTGCTTCCGCTGTGCTGAGAGAAATATTGGATTGCTTCTTACTCTGCCACGAGATCATGGCTGATCCCAAACTGAAACAACATCCATAAGTGTTTTTTCTGTCAGCAACGCTTCCTGCCTAATCTGCATCAGTATATCCACTCAATGTGAAGTCATGATCTCCATCATAGCTGAGACCATAATCCATTGTACCTTTAAGGTACCTCATCACATGTTTTGCAGCCACTAGGTGAACACGTCTGGGCTCTACCAGAAACTGACTCAAGGTGTTCACTGCAAAACAGATGTTTGGTTTGGTGTTCATCAGGTACATCAACGATCCAATAATCTGTCTGTACAGTGTGGCATCTATCAAATCTGACGAAGTATCGACCAACAACTTCATCTTCGCTTCCATGGGAGTATTCATGGACTTGCATTCTAGCATGTCGAATCTCTTTAAGATTTCGACCATGTAGTTCCCTTGGTTAAGGAAGATTCTTTCTAGACTCTGCCATACCTCAAGGCCTAAGAAGTAATGCATTAGACCAAGGTCTTTCATTTCAAATTCTGCGGCAAGTCTCTGCTTACATTCAGTGATGAGATTTTCTTCTCCAGTTAAGAATAAGTCATCCACATACAGTAGTAATATTACTGG
>ML793563.1:146301-158074 GCA_009831015.1 Picea engelmannii
ATTCTCTCCAAGAGAGTACTAACAAAGCATAAGATCCTCCTCTACACCTTCACTAGGAAAGAGTAGTGCACCACTTGACCAAGATGTATCTAAGAGATAGACCAAAAACCCTCCTTGACGTCACACCTAGCTGCAATAACTTCTCCTCCAAGACTTGCACACTTTTCCTTAGTTGCAGAACTTATGAGTGAGTGAAAAAGTGAGGCGCTAGCCTCCCTTATAAATAGTAGTCTGGCCTCTTTAAATTAGGTCCGGGCCGACCTGTCAATTTACCCCTTTTAATTTACATTTAATTGTCAAGGCACAATAGGCCCAACTTTTACAAAGGAACAATAGGATCGTCTTAATAAATATAATATGATAACATTCTCTAGGGTGTGTCTTGGTCAAATAAAATAAGGATATATTTTGAAGCTACTCAATATTGAAAACTCCCTCTTAGAAAGGAAGGTATTCTTCTTGTCACAGTCATCATCACTACTTCTGCATACTTGGTCATTGTCGTTTTGTCAATCACAGATCTATATATCATAGAAGTTATCCACTTTTACTGGAATAGCATACCATTCTGCATTGGGGTTACCAAACTGCATTGGGGTAACATACCAGCCTACGTTGGGGTTACCAACTTGCACTGGGGTAGCATACCATCCTACATTTGGGTTACCAACCTACCCTGGGGTAGCGTGCCAGCCTATGTTGGTGTTACCAACCTGGATTGGGGTAGCACACTAGCCTTCTTTGGGGTTACCAACCTATGTTGGGGTAGTGTACCATCCTGTGTTGGGGTTACCAACTTGCACTAGGGTAGTGTACCAGCATGTGTTCGGGTTACCAACCTGTGCTGGGGTAGTGTACCATCATGTGTTGGGGTTACCAACCTTTACTGGGGTAGCATACTAGCCTGCGTTGGGGTTACCAACCTGCACTGGGGTAGTGCACCAACCTGCGTTGGGGTTACCAACCTGCACTGGGGTAGCGTATCGACTTGTGTTGGGGTATCTTTCCTCTAATGAGGATCTCATCACTTCCATCTACTGGGGAACACATCACTTCTCGCTACTAGGGAACACATCACTTCCCGCTACTGGGGAACACATCACTTCCTTCTACTGGTGAAGTCTTTCTGGATCACTCCAAGCTTGTCTCTGAAATACTCAAACTTGAATCTGGATAGGGGCTTCGTCAACACATGTTATTTGTTCATCAATGGAAATATATTGGAGTAGTATTGATCCCTTATGTACCATGTCTCAGACATAGTGGTTTTTTATCTTGATATGCTTGGACTTTGTCATGACACACTAGGTTCACTAACAATTTTATGCAACTCTGGTTGTCATAAAATATACAAGTTTCCTTCAACTCGAGATCAATCAATTTTGCAATCATATTTTGAAGTCACACTGCTTCGACACAAGCTGACCATGCTGCCACATACTATGCTTTTGCGGAAATGAGTTCCATATAGGTATGCTTATCATTGAGTCATGAGATCACAACTGATCCCATACTAAAGCAACATTTGGATGTACTTTTTTGGTATGTGACACTGCCTTCCCAATCTGAATTTGTGTATCCCTTCAAATCTTATCTCATAATCCAAGATATCTTTGGGTCCATAATCGACTGTACCCTTTAGGTACCTCATCACATGTTTTCCATAATCATGTGAACATGTCTTTCACCGCAAAACACATATTTGTCCTTGTGTTCTTCGAACCAAATTTTTCCAACATATTGTACCAAACTGGTACACTTGCTCAGCTGCAATTCAGTCTACACAATCATGTGCTGGATCTATGTGATTTCTACAAAGCACTATATGTCTCAATGTCCCACAAGCTGACCATGCTGCCACATACTATGCTTTTTCAGAACTGAGTTTCATATAGGTACGCTTCTCGCTGAGTCAGAAGATCACAATTGATCCCATACTAAAGCAACATCTGGATGTACTTTTCCGGTCTGCAACACTACTTGTCCAATCTGAATCTGTGTATCCCTTCAAATCTTATCTCATAATCCAATATATATCTGGGTCCATAATCGACTGTACCCTTTAGGTACCTCATCACATGTTTTTCCATAATCAAGTGAACATGTCTTTCACCGCAAAACACATATATGTCCTCGTGTTCTTCGAACCAAATTTTTCCAACATATTGTACCAAATTGGTACACTTGCTCAACTACAATTCAATCTGCACAATCATGTGTTGGCTCTATGTGATTTCTGCAAAGCTGTTACACATCAAAATTACTCATTTCAATGATGACCTATTGTCATCATTACAAGTGTTGCATCTTGGCCGCAAGTGTCGCAAACATCATACTGCCATCTCTCTTATGTCGTGTCTCTAACGACATCACAAGCATACTTGAGACACCCTCAAAGACTGGTTTAAGAAGGAGAAATCATCTGATGAAGAGTACAAAGATTTTTCCATGGAAAGAACCACTCAAAAGTCATTTTTGAAGGCCAACGCTCTCCTACCCACTGTCAGGGAGTGTCAGTGCTCCCTACCCTTCTTTGGGGAGCATTGCAACACTGTATGCACCCTTCTGGGGAGTGCTGGGATTTTTTAAGGAAATTTTGGGCAGCGCTCCCCTACCCACTATGAGGGAGTGCCAACACTCCCTACCCTTCTTTGGGGGAGCATTGCAACACTCTATGTCCCATTCTAAGGGAGCGTTGGGCTATTTGAGGGATTCTTTGACTGTTGAGGAAAATCAGGGGAAAACCCCCCTCATCTCCGGAGTTAGTTGGATTTGAATCTGAGGTCAAGGATGGATCTTAGGGAGGATCCACAACTGATGGAGAAAGATCCTCAACCTATCCCAAGAATATCTAAGGTGGTTGGGCCTCTCCAAGCCTATATAAGGATGCCTTCTCATGGTCAAAATCACATGGTAGTTTAGAGGCATCAAACTTATGATCTCATAAGGGAGATTTATCAATGAAGTTACAATCATTTTGATTGTGGAACTTTTGAGAAAGGGTCTGAAAAAATAGAGCTTGGTGAAGTTGTTGCATCTACATCATGGTTGTAAGCACTTTGATTTGTTTTCATTAATATATATATGTGCTTGGTCTGTTTCCTTCAAATTTGTGTATGTTTCATGAATTTGTTCTTTTTGATAGATCTATTTCGAAGCTAATCATGGTAGGAATAGGAAGTATGTTTTTTCATTGTTGTTCCTTCGATTGCAGGACTTTCTGAAGAACTTGGAGATCAAGATCAACCTAGATCGAGCAAGGACAAACGTTATTAAAGGTATTTATATTCCTTTCTTCTTATTCCTCAACTAGTTTAGCTTAATTAGAAGGAATGTCAATGTTCAACATTTTCACCTTTCTATCTTGGTTATAGGGTTCTAGTATCCAAGAGGAAATCCACTTGTCCATAGGGGGATTATCCTGTAACAAAAATTCCCAAGAATATCTAAGGTGGTTGGGCCCTCCAAGTAATGAGGCCATCATTTTTTATTGGGGTGCGCTAATTGGACCTCGTCTTCCCTCTCACATTCCTTTCAAGATTACAATACAGGTTTGTGTTCGAGCCATTCCTCGTACACTGATAGACGAAAGTTCATCCGTTAGTATTTTGTCCTCTCTTGCTTGGAAAGCTTTGGGTTATCCTCAGCTTGTGCCAGTTACCCAAAATCTGTTTTCTTTTAACAGAAGAACCAGTCACCATTTAGGGATCCTTCCCCAGTTTCCCGTAACTGTGGGAGGGAAAACTATCTTTATTGATGTTATGGTAGTTCAATACCCCTTGGATTTCGATTTACTCCTTGGGAGAGATTATGTCTATTTCATGAAAGCTATTGTGTCCACTCTTTTTCGTGTGATATCTTTTCCACACGATGGAAGAATGGTGATTATTGATCAACTTTCGTTTGTTGGCCCTGACTTGATCATCAACCCAATGAACTCCCTAAATAGGTCTTATATGTAGTCAGTCTCACCCCTGCCATAGGTCAATTATGTGGCGTTATCTCCCATGAATTCAACTTCAGATGACTTGGATCCGGTAGTTGACATGGTGATCTCTTCGGTAGGGCTATTGGAGCCTGATCTCCTTACCCCTGTCGCGACCCTCAACATGTGTTCCTTCCAGAGAATTCTTCTTCCATCCAGTGAAGATCTATTGGATGCCATGACCGAGTTTTGTCCCTTGACATGATGTCCTTCTAGAGCGTTATCCTCTTGGAAGCCATGATCAAGAAGAGTTAATGAGCATAGTTTCTCTTCTCTGTGGAAAGCTCGTTAAAAAATGACACAGAAGCTATGAGCATAGTTTTTCCTCTCTGTAACAAGCTCGTTAAAAAATGAAACAGAAATCTGGGGATTCAACCCATAGCCTTGAGCATAGTTCTTTTCTTGTGTCAAGCTCGTTAAAAAATGAAACAGTCACCTCTCCTGTTAGGTCGAGTCTTTCTCCAGATCTCGTAGATGTCGAGTCGAGTATTTCTTTAGGTCTCGTTTTTTGAACCTTCATTTCATCCACCTGTATCATTTTTCTCCATCTAGTACAAAAATTGGTGACAACCTCAAAGTCGGTGAATGATTTGAATCTTGGGGGGCATGTCTCCAGCCTTTGATTATCTTTCTGGAGTTATTTCGCTAGATTTTCAAGCTGGGGGAAGAGTACCGACCATCCATGGGTTTCCCAACCTTTGGAAATTACGTTGGGAATTTACAAGCATAGTTTAATTTTGTTTCAAGCTTGTCTAAAATGAAACCAATATTGAGCTTAGTCTTTGTTCTTTCTCGTGCTCGCAAAAACATGAGAATGTAACCGAGTATACTTTTATCACTTTTTCAGACTCGTAAAGGTTATACGAAAAAGGAACACCCTGGAGTCGTCTTTAAGCTCTTTTCAAACTCTCTAAACATGAAAAGATTGTCGAGTGATCTTGCTTCCTTTCCCACTCATTAAAAGGTTTGAAAGGATGTCTTTCGAGTGATAATTTATCTCTTTTGTGGCCTCACGAGACTAAAATTATGAAAAAGGACAACACTGGAGTCGACTTTAAGTTCTTTCCAGATTCTCTAAACATGAAAAATCATCGATTTTACCTTCTCTGGACTCGTTAAAAAAATCATACATTGAAGGGCCCATACGGGACCAAACCCTTACTTCTTCCAGTTCGTTAAACAAAGGAAGAGGGACTTACCGAAGGTGATTTATATCAAGCACGTGTTACCCTCCTTGAGCTCGTTAAATTAAAAAGAGGTAGTCGTCTATCTGGATGGGGGAAAAACTTGAAGGAAGCAAGCCAAGCAATTTTTGGGAACATTGCAGGTCACTCTTATGGTCGCCCTTGAACATGACACTTTGTCTTTGCATACATTTTAATCCGCCGAACCTCTACACTAAACCAATACTCTGAGTTTCTTTACTCATTTGGGTCACCCGACGAAAGTCACAGTATCCACTGCATCATCATGTTTTGGTCCATGTCATGTTTCTGCTGGTGTGCCTCAATGTTCAAGGGAAGTATCTGCCTCGAGAGTCAGCCACCACAAATATCATGTTTCAATACCCATGTCAGTCCATGTTCATTTTATCTACCAATTTACATCTCTGTGTCAGTTTCATTTCGTTGATGGGGGATACATCAAGGCCCTCCTGCAACGTGTCTATTCTTGTCGACTTCAACACATTATCCGGGAACTAGACTTAGAAACCAGTTAGTAACTTGGGACCTGCATGCCTCAATGGCAGGCCTCATCGCTTCCGAAAGTGGGTTTACATCATTGACCCCTGATCGGATGATTCCACGGGTGTTCAACTTTAGCTCATTTGTTCACATTCGCTAGAATGTACTAGGGTACCTTGGGAATCATTGACATCAATGGTGATTTCCCTCACGCTTGTTAACGGTTTACCTCATTGACCGATAATCAAGTGGTTTCTTCCATGTTCAACATCAGAACATCTATTCACATGGTTAGACTCGTACCGCATCGGGATCAGTAAGAAGACCTTGGGTTGACTCATCACTCTTATATGTACTTTGCCCAGGTTGTGACAGAGTTTATTTTGTATATTGACACATATATTGTTACAGAGATCCAATTTGTATTGGTCCATGGATATGTCTTGTCGTATCATAGATCCACTATGTTATTTTCATGGCTACGATCAGTTCATGTCATGGGAGTATAGATCCACATTGTATCTTCGGTGGCTATACCTTTTTGTTAATACAATTATGGATCCATAGTGTATTTTATGGCGGCCATACCTTGTAAGTCTTTATCACCCAAGCAGAGGTATGCCTGCCTTGGGTTTGAAACATATCATAATATTTGTTTTATGGTTGTGTGCAGATTCTACCAGGTTCTTTGCGTCCATACCCTTGCTCAAAAAAGTCTACAAAGTACTTCAGTCATCACGTCTTCTAACTTCGCACTTTGGGGGGCAATCTGTTACACATCAAAATTACTCATTTCAATGATGATATATTATCGTCATTACAAGTGTCACATCTAGGCCACAAGTGTCACAAACATCATACTACCATCTCGCTTATTTCGTGTCTCTAACGACATCACAAGGGCACTTGAGACACCCTCAAAGACTGGTTTAAGAAGGAGAAATCATTTGATGAAGAGTACAAATATTTTTCCATGGAAATAACCACTCAAAATTCATTTTTGAAGGCCAACGCTCCCCTACCCACTATCAGGGAGTTCCAACGCTCCCTACCCTTCTTTGGGGGAGCATTGAAACACTCTGTGCACCCTTCTAGGGGACCACTAGGCCTTTTTAAGGAAATTTTGGGCAGTGCTCCCCTACCCACTATCAGGGAGTGCCAGTTCTCCCTACCCTTCTTTGGGGGAGCGTTGCAACACTATCTATCCCATTCTAATGGATCATTGGTCTATTTGAAGGAATCTTTGAATGTTGAGGAAAATTAGGGAAAAATCTCCCTCATCTCTGGAGTTAGTTGGATTCGAATCTGAGGTCAAGGCTGGATCTTAGGGAGGATCCACAACTGATGGAGAAAGATACTCAACCTATCCCAAGAATATATAAGGTGGTTGGGCCTCTACAAGCCTATATAAGGAGGCCTTCTCATGGTGAAAAGCACATGGTAGTTTAGAGGCATCAAACTTATGATCTCATAAGGGAGATTTATCAGTGAATTTACAGTCATTATGATCATGGAACTTTTGAGCAAGGGTATGGACAAATAGAGCTTGGTGAAGTTGTTGCATGTACATCATGGTTGTAAGCACTTTGCTTTGTTTTCATTAATATATATATGTGCTTTCCCTGTTTCCTTAAAATTCGTGTATGTTTCATGAATTTTTTCTTTTTGATAGATCTATTTCGAAGCTAATCATGGTAGGAATAGGAAGTATTTTTTGTCGTTGTTGTTCCTTTGAATGCAGGACTTTCTGAAGAACTTGGAGATCAATATCAGCCTGTATCGAGCAAGGACAAACATTATTAAAGGTATTTATATTCATTTCTTCTTATTCCTCAACTAGTTTAGCTTCATTAGAAGGAATGTCAGCGTTCAACATTTGCACCTTTCTGTCTTGGTTATAGGGGTCTAGTATCCAAGAGGAAATCCACTTGTCCGCAGGGGGATTATCCTGTAACAAAGCACTATCTGTCTCACTGTCAGAGAGTATGTACTCTACTCTCTCTGCAACTATTCCTTCTGGAACTGGGACTCTACTCCTGCAGTTGATTTTTCTGAAACTGAGAATGACTACTCCATTCTCACCATAGCTTTTGAACTCTGAGAGTAGATCCTCTACTCCATCACGATAAAAGATTCATTTTCTCCCTCTGAATATCATATTGTATCGGATTCTTTAATGGAACATGGATGTTCTATATATACTTATTTTGGTTATCAGAGAAAGTGTCTTAGCATAGTCTTCTCCCTCTTGTTGGGAGAATCCCATGGACACAAATCAGGCTTTGTACATCTCTATGAATGGTTGTGGGGAGGTTTCTCCTCTTTACTGGATCGTGAGGGATGACTCCCTCTAAAATCTAGCTCCTTCTGAGATGGCATTTGGTGGAGCCTCCTGTCTCACCACTGGTGGATCCATCTGCTCCTCATGATATGGTTCGTCAATGTTATATGGATTTTCATCCTGCAAAGTGTCATGGGACCATATTGGTCTCTTCTTGGTTACTGCAATGGTTTTGGGTAGGCCCTTCTAGCTCTACTATATTTTCCTGATGATCTGAAGAGTGATCAATTTGCATCATCTGGCACTGGGGGTAACTCAATCTAAAATACAGGGACTATCATACCTTCTCTCTTTGAGCCTTGAATTATTTTGATTATCCAATAACCTCAGAGTCTCTACAAGATATACTTGGTGTTGGATACCAAGTCTTAATATGAAAAGCTAAGTCAGACTTCAAACGAATTATGCTTCCTCTCAAGGTGGCTTCATTATCCATTGACCAGGTCTTCTCATCAGGAAACTTAAAACACTTTGAGTTCTATTCTAATGTGCTTGTTTTACCATAGACAATGTCACATCATTGTCACCCAACCATAGGAATTTACATATTCCTCGCGTGAACACAAAAACTATTTCTTGATTTTTAAATGAGACCTTGTTGGATTCTCGTACCAGGGATAATGATCCAACAAGCTAAGCTAAAAAAATACATAAAATATAATGTTAATAAACTTAAAATTGAAATCAAATATGAATGGTGCATACCTAGAGCGTGCATTTGTCAGATTGCTTGCTTTGATCTGTATGTTCTCTAGATTTATAATGATACTTCTTCACAACTTGTACTTGACCCTCATGATACAACAATTTTCTATATTTTTTACTTCCTGAAGTTATAATGTGGAAGGAAAGGAGATATATCTATCAATATCACTTGATATGAATCAAGTGCTTCGGAAGCACTAAGTCCTATATCAAAGAATATATAGTTCATCTAGATCATATTCTTTTGTTCTTTTCTGATCAGGTTCATCTTCTCCTACGAAATGAGCATGATGCCTTTTAAACTTCCTAGTTTTATCTTGGTATTTTGCTTGGGGACAATTTATTGCAATATGTCTCATCTTTTGGAAAATGAAGCATCTGAATATTGAGAGATATTTATGAGAATCTTGTCCTTTATGAGGCTTATGAAATCTTTTCTAAGAGTGAACTTCTTTCTTGTTCTTTCCTTTTCTTGTGTGAGTTTTTATCGCTTGATCTTCATTACTCTTTATATTTTACTTTCTTGCCTCTAATCTGGCTTCTTCTTCAACACAGTCTTCCCACAACCTACTAAACTTTAGTTAACTTTATTCTAGAGAATATTCCTTAGATGAAGTATTCCCAAGAATTTGGAAGACCATTTAATGTGGTCATTGTTATCTCATCTTCTTTGATTGAGTCTCCAATAGCTTTGAGTTGTTATTTAATCTAGGACACTCTTGTGAAGTAAGATTGTATGGTTTCTAAATTTTTCATCTTAACATTCTTGAGTTGTATCCTCAAGGTAATTTTATGATTTTCAAATATATGGGATAAGGCATCCATCATTTGCTTTGGGGATTTTTAATGCTGAAACATGAGGAATCAAATGGTTCTTGATGGAATCGGAAATAATCCTTTTTTCTTTGATCAGATCCTTCTTATATTTGTATTTTTCCTCATCTCCCTCTAGCTCTTCAATATCTTTTTCAAAAAACTTACAAGGTCTTTCTCTTCTAGAATCAACATCACTTTGTACTTCCATGCTCGAAAGTCATCGACTCCTTCAAGATTTTCGTCAAGCTTGGTACTGGTAGTCATCATGCCTGGAACAAGTAAACAAAAAATAAATTTTCAATATATGTATCTATACCTTACCAGAGAGTTTTACTGAACCAAGATGAATTTTGTTACAAGAACTACAACAACTTCAACCAAAAATCCAGATCTAGTGTTTATGAGAAAGCCCAAAATTTTCAAATTTTGGATTTTAAAATTTTGGTCTAGGGAAGTGATGCGCCTTGCTTGGGAGAGTTCCTAAGTGATATTGATTTAAACAACGTCCAAAAAAGGTAAAAACGTCACTCTTAGGGTTTATGCAGAAACCCTAATTCTACATCAGTTGCAATACATAAAACTGAAACTTGGAGAGGGTGCGTTGAGGCTAGCCACTTCTTTATAAACTGTGAGTTGGTCTCTTTCAGGCTTGATTTGATACCATGCTGATATTTTATTTGTGCAACTAGTAGTTACAATTATTCTTTATTATTACAATCATTTAAAACATTAACTGCATATATAAGATCATTGAAAGAGAGGCAATCACAAAAACAAGAGAGACACAAAGATTATCCTCAGAAACCCTCTAGGGGAGGAAAACCTAGCAAACTTCCTCAATATATATTAGCCAACCAAGAACAATGCTTCTCTCCGAGAGAGAACTAACAAAGTAGAAGATCCTCCTCTACTCCTTCACTAGGAAAGAGTAGCGCACCACTTGACCAAAATGTATCCAAGAGATAGACCAAAAACCATCCTTGACGTCACACCTAGTTGCAGTAGCTTCTCCTCCAAGACTTTCACACTTTTCCTTAGCTGCAGAGATTATGAGTGAGTGAACAAGTGACGCACTAGCCTCCTTTATAAATAGTAGTCTAGACTCCTTAAATTAAGTTTGGGATGACTTGTCACTTTACCCCTTTTAATTTACATTTAATTTTCAAGGCACAATAGGGACAACTTTTACAAAGGCACAATAGGGACAACTTTTACAAAGGCACAATAGGGTCGTCTTAATAAATATAATATGATAAAATTCTCTAGGGCTTGTCTTGGTCAAATAAAACAAGTTTATATTCCGAAGCTACTTAGTCTTCAACAGAAGGTTTTTATGAACCCGTTGTTGGAGGGGTTGTATTTGTTTAACCAATCTGGATGCATGATCTTCAAAAGTGTGGGAGGAAACTGTTGGTGAAGATGCAACATTAAGAACATGGAGGGATTTATCATAACTTGGTTTGACTAGGAAGTGTGGAGGAACCCCCGTAGGTGCAGTAGGAATATCTTGGTGCTCTTCTACAATATTGTTGATTTTCTTCTGTTGGATAGAAGGGTCTTGGGCCGAGGCTATAGTGGTTGCAATGTACTTTTCTTCTGAATAGGTTTTGAAGATGCTAAACTTTGCGGTATGAGATATTAATTTATGGCACTATTTTTTCAGCACATTAGTCAGAACTAACTCTAGTATCATGTAGGGTTGACCCTCCATAGTAACAATGACACTATGGGGTCGAGAATCATAAAAAACATGACGCCTCCTCATATATGGTTGGCCTAATAGAACATCACAGACTTCCAGTGGGGAAAAATCACACACTACCTCATCCTTGAAGGGATTGAGGTCGTATGACAAGTGACATTGTTGGTTGCCGTGAAGATCACATCCCTGGAAGAGCCATCCGATGATTTATGGTTGTGGGTGTGGAGTTGTTGACAAATCCAACTACTTGACGACCTCTTCTAATATGAGGTTCTTTTGGATTCCTCTAACAAGAATAATATGCAACGGGGTCCCCATCACCCACATCTGTGAATGGAAAAGGCTCCCCCCCTCCTCATGATCCTTTTGTTCTTCTATTTGGATTGCTGCAGTTGCGACAATAGCAGTGTTTTATGCATCAATTATATTTCTCCTTTTATTATTGTTTGAATCAGAGTCTAAGTCGAGGCTCGACTCTATTTCTTTGAGATCAACTACCAATGATTGTTTTGAGCGACATTCATTGGTGTTGTGCCAAG
>ML793563.1:164040-177902 GCA_009831015.1 Picea engelmannii
TAAGACCTTTCAATAAAATAGAATAAGGCGGATGTAAGAAGACCTAATAGAAGCTTCCGCTTCTAGAAGGATCTTCCTCTAGATGCTTCTCTCAATAGACACATTTAGTATAAATAAGGGTCGAGGGTATGAAAACCCTAGCTGGGAGATTATTGTAACAGAGCGCTGCTCGACTGGAGGTTGTCCCCTCGAAGAGGCCTGTGAACATTGCTTTCTGAATCGAAGTGCTTTTCTATTGCTATTTCATATATCATTTATGTGTATTGTGAAGATTATGCTGGATATTTTACTGTTACTCTGCCATTTCTAGCATTTTATTTCTGTTCTGCATATTTTATATATCTGGTATCTTGCATTCTATGAGTTAGCGCTGCCTTTACCATTCTTTGTTTGTTGCGTATTTGAAAACCCAAATTCCTACTTGTTCTGTTGCTTAAATTTCTTCTCAATTTTGACAACATATCTATAAGTGGCTCCCTGTGATGAGATGTCTAGAAAATCCATTTCATATTGGATGTACTTGTGTAGAGCCCCACGGTATTTCAGAACCAAATGTTGCTCAGTGTCTTTGATACCCAGATTGGTGCGCAAGGTATGGAAGGTATTTGTGAACTCCATCACCGTTTGGTCCCATTGTTTATGCAGCATGGTCCATCTCATGTATTGGTCATCATAGTTTCCCACAGGGTAATATTTCTCCTTGACCACATCCACAAAAAAATCTCAAGTGGGATTGGCCCCAAATATTCCAGACTCCTTTGTGGAACTTTTCTCCCAGTAATTTTTCTACCAATGTTTGACATGGGGGAGAGACTTAAGATGCGTAAAGGTGATATTTTCTCTGTCGAAACAATTGTGAACAGAGAAATAAACTTCTAGAAAATTTAACCATTTTTCCAATTCATCTGCATCGATCCGACCTTCGAATACAGGAATATCAAAATTAACTTGTACCTTGAATGGGGTAGTGTCTCTAAAGAGATTGCTTGATGAAGACACACCTGTTATTGTCGGAAATCGTAGAAGGATTTGGGAAAAATTCTCCAACATCGTGTTCCTCTGTTGCGCGAGGGATTCTGTGAGAAATAGCTTGATGGGATCTTCTTCTCCCTCGTTCCTCTTCTCTTCCACCATGGGGGGATGCTTGGGCTGGAAATAGTAGTTTTCCTCAAGAGAAACTAGCTTGAGAACCAACTCTCTATACCCTGACCTCATGTTGATTCATATCGATCTTTGTGGACCCACTCGAACACAATCCCCATGGGGTGAGAAATATTTCAGGTTGTTGATTGATGATTATACTAGGATGACATGGGTTTGTCTATGGAAACCAAAGTATGAAGCCTTTGAAATATTCAAGATTTTCAAAGCACATGTAGAAAATGAAATTCATCTAAGAATTAAATACTTAAGGTAAGAAAGGGGAGGATAATACACATCTGATGAGTTCAATGACTTCTGTGAAAAACATGGGATCAAGAGTCAATTTGAAATAAAAAAAAAACCCTCATCAAAATTGGGTAGTGGAAAGGCTAAACAGAACAATTTAAGAAATGGACAGAGTTATGCTTGATGAATCAAAGGTACCCAACACCTTTTGGGGAGAGGTTTCTCAAAATGCAGTCAACATTCTCAATAGAGCTCACATAAGAGTAAACAACAACAAAACCCCTTATGAACTATGGCATGGAAGACCAACTTCTATAAATCACTTCAATATTTTTGGAAGCAAATGTTACATTAAAAGGAATGAAAATTATTTAGGAAAATTCGACTCCATAGTTGATGAAGGTATCCTGTCGGGATACTCCTCCATAAGAAAAGGTTACAAGTGCTACAACGAGAGAATCCACAAGATAGTTGAAAGCATAGATGTAAGAGTTTATGAGGAACCTTTTCATCCAGGGAGACAACAACACCATAATGATCAATATGATGAACCAATCAGCCATGATCCTCAAGAGGATGAATTAGAAGAGTATCAATCACAAGAAGAATTAGAAGAAGAGAGAATAGAATCATCACATCCAAGGATTCCATCAAAGTATGTTTAGAAACATCATCCAAAGAGTCAAATTATTGGTAACAAAGAAACAGGGGTGCAAGCTAGAAGAAAGATTATAGGAACATCCAACTCTATAAACTTTGCACTATTGTCCACGACTGAACCTCAAAATTTTGCACAAGAAAGTCAGGATGACCATTGGGTAAAGGATATGAATGAAGAACTAGATCAAATTGAAAATAATGGGACATGGGACCTTTTACCGAGACCCAAAAACAAAAAAGCAATTGGAACAAAATGGGTCTTCAGAAATAAGTTGAATGAAGATGGGAACATAGTCATAAAAAAGGATAGACTTGTATGTAAAGGATATGCTCAAGTAGAAGGAGTGGATTTTGAAGAAACATTTTCTCTTGTTGCACGAATTGAAGAAATCAAAATGTTTCTAGATTTTGCTTGTCATATAAGATTCAAAGTCTACCAAATGGATGTCAAATCAACATTTTAAAATGGTGATTTAGAGGAAGAAGTCTATGTGGAGAAGCTAGATGGTTTTCAATTGTCTAACAATAAATATTATGTATGAAAATTAAAGAAAGCACTATGTGAGTTAAAACATGCCCTAAGATCTTGGTACTATAGATTAGACAGATATTGGATAAGCAAGGTTTCAAAAATGGGATTCCAGACAGTAATATATACATCAAGGTTGAAGGTAATAATTTACTAATCATTGTAGTATATGTTGATGATATCATTTTTGGCAACAAAACTGATCTAATGAGTCAAAGGTTTGTATATGCCATGCAAAAATAATTTGAGATGTCACTTCCAGAAGATCTATCATTTTTTCTTGGTTTACAGATTCATCAGTCAGAAAAAGGAATTTTCATTTCTCAAAGTAAATACCTCAAAGAAATTTTGGAAAAGTTTGGCATGCAATATTGTGCACGAGTGAGCACTCATATGATTACAGGTTGTAAACTCAATAAGGAGGATGATTCTCCACATGTGGATAAAACTATGTACAGGTCTATGATAGGGAGTTTACTCTATCTAACAACTTCAAGGCTTGATATCATGAAAGCAGTTGGTTTAGTAGGAAGATCTCAATCAAATCCCAAAGAAACACATGTTCATGCAGTAAAGAGGTTATTTAGGTATTTGAAAGGCACCATTGATTTTGTCTTGTGGTATCCAAAGGACACAGATCTTACTCTTAGAGATTATACAAATGTAGATTGGGAAAACATTGTTGATGATAGAAAAAGTACCAGTGGAGGTGCATTTTTTCTTGGAAATTGTTTAGTTTCCTGGCTCAGTAAGAAACAAACCTCCATTTCTCTATCCACGGTTGAATCAGAGTACATAGCAACAACATCATTTTGTACTCAGGTGTTATGGATCAAAAACAACCTCAAATACATTCAGGTACTTTGTGATCAACCTGTTTCTATCATGTGTGACAACACGAGTGAAATCAACATATATAAAAATCTTGATCAACACTCTAAGACCAAACAAATTCCCATCAAGTATCATTTTCACAGAGAACATGTTCAAGATTAGGCCGTCAAATTAGAGTATGTTCCCTCAAAAGAGCATATTGCAGAAATCATTACCAAGCCATTACTGAGAGAATATTTTGGGTATCTCAGACAGAGATTGGGAGAGATCTCTTCTTCCCTTCTTCAATAAAGGAAGAATCATATATTTGCATTTCACCCCTTCCTAGGTGTGTTTATGAATCACATCCTAAGGGGGAGTAGCACAACAAAAGGAACTATGCAAAAGAAGATGAAGCATCAAGATATGGGGAGCAATTTCAAAAAACAAGAGAAGGTAGCACAATCAAAGGGGGAACATTCCCTATTCCAAAAAGGTGTACTCAGTTAGGAAGAGTGTCCCTTTTGTCATTGGTGTCAAAGGGGGAGAGTAACAGTAAAACCATGCAGTTTCAATAGTATAGTGACAGGGGGAGAAACTTAGCAACAGAGTATAAAAGGATTTCTGATAAGGAGTAGACTGATAAATAAGTTTTTGGTTTTAATAGCTTTCCATCAATGAAAAAAGGGGAGATTGTTGAGAAAATGTTGTCATTGGTGTCAAATTGGTTGTGTGCGTGACAGTGAGTGATGTATCATTGATGTCAAAGTGAATGCTAGACTACTGATGTGGAAACATGCATTATTGAGGTCATTGGTTGAGTAATGGAGTGTAGCTTCCAATATGAGCATATCTAGCATGTTCGTCTACAGGAATTCAAGATTTCGGTAATAACTAAAAATTTTATAATCACTTGGATTCTGATAATAACTCAAATTCCAGTAATCACTCAGATTCCAATAATAATTGAAATTCCAGTAATCACTTCTCAATTAGAGGAACTCGGGATTCCAGTAATAATATATTCTTAATGGTTACATTGACTTTGTCAACATGGGATTAGTTATTGTTGGTGGTGTTCACACAACAATTATTTTTTATGGAAGGCAATCTGAAATGGTCTATTTATACGGTCAAAAAAAATATTGTGGGTTTATACCATAGTATTGATTTTTCTATGGGCAACAAAACCACTACGGAAACTAGTATACATATGTTATCAAGTTGAATAGTAGTATGTGTGAAGTATGAAGAAGTGAAAGTTGATCTGAGTTGGGGCCAAGGAGCATATCAGAATAACTGAAGACCCAAGAGATGGAAATGAGACTACATAAGGATTTTTTGAATTGCAATATGAAAGGTATGTAAGTTAATCCTAAATAGAAACCACTCTTGATTGTAATGAAGTAATTATGTAATGTAGAGAAGTATGACATGGCTATGTTTTGGGAGCTTTGAGGAGTGTGTAAAAACACTATAATGTGAGAAGGTTATAGGAAAAACAGATCCGTAGTTACAAGAAAAACATATGATATTACAGGAAAAGCAGATCTGTGATTACAGGAAAAATAGCTCTGCAATTACAAGAAAAATATGTCTGCAGTTACAAGAAAAATAGATCTGCAGTTACAGGAAAAATAGATCTGTGATTATGGGAAAAACAAATCTGTAGTTATAGGAAAATTTGACCTGTATTTACAAGAAAAATAAATCCACATTTACAGGAAAGGAAAATTACAGGAAATTTCATATTACGGGATAAGGCGATTACGGGAAATTGTACATTACAGGAAAATGCAGATTACAGAAAAAGGTGATTACAGGAAATTGCATACTACAGGAAAAGGCAATTACAAGAAATTGTAGATTACAAGAATTGCAAATTACATGAAAATAGGATTACAGGAAAAGTAGATTACAAGAAAAGTCGATCTATAGGAATAGCAGCTACAGGAATGGTAAAGATGATATTGGTTGTGTTGTCTATGAAGACGAGGTTTTGTGATGGATCAACCATTGAGTAACTTATTTATTTTAGGATGGTAGGGCGGTGCAAGGTTCAGGATTGATGTCCTCATTTGTGTAACAGGTTGGTGACTGGAAAGTGGGTGCTTGAAAAACTTTCTAAAGGGGATTGGTGTCTCCTGCAAGTGGGTGCTTGTAAAATTTTAAAAATGGGATTGGTGTCTCCAACAAGTGGGTGCTTGCAAAGATTGTAATCATAGGTTGGAGCCTTGATTACATTAAAATAATTTTCTTTGTGTTTTTCTTCCGTATGGGTTTCCACATAAAATATTTGGTGTTTTGTGTTCAGATGTATTTTGAATGATACTTTTATTTTCATTAAAGTTATTATTGGTTTAATATTGTTAAAAATGGAAACTAAGTAAGGATATTGATTCATCCCCTCTCAGTATTCAACAACATTATGAGAAGGAATCTCATGCTTGGGAAAGTTGAATTTCCTATTTGGAAAATTATAAGATAAATTGCTATGATGATATCTCATGATGACTATAGGTGCATGATACAGATGAGATAATGCTTATTGAATCCACAAATATTGGGAAGAGGGATTTTATTAAAATATTGGAACCATATGATTGCAACAAGGTATAGACTACTAGTGGAATTATGGTAGTAAGTTGGCACTCTCCTTACACTAGAAAACCTTGGCAAATGATGGATCGCCTTAGGGACTATGTCGCAAATAAGGGGATGCTTGAGCCTATAGGGCGAATATAGCAAGGAAGAGGCATCTTAATAATGCATATGGCATGGTGGCTAGATTCATGAGGGTATGTTGGGGAAAGAACAATTTGTTGAATTATTTCCCATGACAACTTGTGAAGCATAGGACAACCATACATATAAGTATTGATTTATGGTTACAAACTTGCTTTTGAATAAACGTTACATTGAAGAGTTGATGACTCCTATGGAAAATATGATTGTTATATTATAATGGCTATAACATGTATTCTTTCATGATGGTTGTATATGAGCAACTGAAGAATTAAGACATGAACTAGGTACTTGGAAAGAATAGCATGTTATTGGGAAAATGCCCCTATATTGGTCTAGGTATAGGCAGAGAGTTGACTTCCATTTAAAGACCGTTCTACCCTTAAACTACCCCAAAACTATCTAAACTGAATGACGAGAGAGAGGAAAGAGGGTTAATGGGTGAAACTTTAGTCCTTGCGGTTGGCGTAGACCTCTTTTGCTTCTTGCAGCCTCCTAGATTGTGGGTCTCCTCCTAAATATGACCTGCAAATGCTTAGGAAAACAATGCTACAACACATGCAATCTCTACTTATCACTTTCAAGGTTTAGATAGACATAAATGCATAAATCAATAAAATCATACAAATATAATATTTTGGGACAAGGAAGAACTCTTTTATTAAGTTTCAAGACAAAAATGATTACAACCTTTGTCGGAAATCACTCCATGAACCAAGTTTGGGATCTTATATTGCGGCTCCAAGTGCATCAATCCCATGCTAGTGTCTCACAACCAATTTATAACTTGGGAAAGGAGAAATGGTTATATAAGAAGAAAGGGCTGGAGGGGAAGGCTGAGGCCAAAACTCATAATAGGATGGAAAACTTGGGCTATGAAGGGGAAGGGATTTTAGCAGATTTTTCTTATTCTCTTGCTTGTCTTGTCAAATGACACCCCAAGACCTCTTTTTATATGAGAAAAATATGGTTATTCAGTTTGGGGATGGGATACAAGGGGTAAAATGGTTAGGAAACCCTCGATATCTCATAAACTCTTGCAAATTCCTTGCAATTTTATATGTTTTGCAATTTTTGGAGGCAAACACAGGCTAAATAGCATGCAACTCGCATATGTATGTGGGATAACTAGCATGCAACATGCGTGTGTACGCGAGATATTAGTGTAGAAGGCACGTATAGTATCTAAAAAATAGCTTTTTAAGAAGCAACCTCAACAGTATTTTGGAAAAGTATGTAAGTGGAAAGTCCAATGTCTTGTATGCATAGGTAATGAACTTTTGGACTATAACAGATGCCCCTAATGTGTGAGGTTAGAAGAGAAACTGATAGCTGAAATACATTACAATATATTTACACAATGGTAAGGCACGAAGTTGAGTGAGCCCAAGACAAGTGTTCGTGAGTGTGCCATTTGCAAAAATAATAATAATCTCTCTGAGGTGGGCATACCCATGCTTGGGATAAACTAAGCATGGATGTCAATCAAGTACACTGCAGATCCATGTCAGATACGACTACTAGAAAAAATGTAAATGTCTATATAAAGTGCATCCACAAACAATACACAGCGGATCTACATCTCAATATCATTTAATGATATACAAGTACAATATGATATTCATCTTCAAGAAGCATCAATGTATCTGGCTGGAGATGAGGACTTCATGGCTCGAGCAATAACTTCAAGATCTTCAAAATATTAGGTAGGAGTACAATAGGAGTGTAAGACTCACTACCTTGAGGTATTCGACATGTCATCGGGGGAAGACTAGAGGATCTTGATCACCATGCATGAAACTTCATTGATTTTGAATCAGAACTTGACTGGACTCTCGCAATGGTCGACTCATTAAAGTCAAGAGATAAACTACAAAATGGTTGACTCAGGTTGGATGAAACTTCCCTTGGAAAAAATCACGACAAAATGATGAGACTCAGGTAGTGTAATATCGACATAAGTCTGTGATACAGGAGGTATCTCAAACTCTCCATATGTTTGGAAGAGTAACCAAATGGAGGAGGACACAACTCTATGTAACGAGAATAACTTCCTAAGGTCATACTATATTCCAATGCAGCTTGGCGAAAAAACAGAGGGATGTGCTTTTTCCAAGGGAGACTATATTGTTGCCGATAAAGAGAATGTATATCTCATCCCCTCTTTTTGGAATATTTGACTTTTTTGTCTTTTTCAAATTTTTAACGAGCTTGAAAAAGAAAAAAAGGATGATACATTACAATGGAGGAACGAGTGTCACGGGCAAGAAAACTAGTTACAAGAGTATGGAACATATTGATGCTTAGTTCAAGGAGACATGTGAAGGTAAAGGACACCCGGGAAAATTCCTCCATGGGTCAAGGTGTCAGATTGCAAGGGAAAATAATGCTACACGGCTTGCATTTAAGGAATGCTTTGAAGATTCATTTAATAGCAACATGAATATGACATTATGACAAAGACACAAGGATGATACATGCGATGTGATTAAGTATGACACAATAGGAATCCTTCCATGTGAATTTTTACAAGCCCAAAGAAGGTAATATCGGTGGGTTTTCACGTTTAGAGAGATTGAAAAACACTAAAAGACAACTCCCAAGTTTTTCTTTTTCGTAATTAGTCCAGTCGGTTCGAAAAAGGGTTAACCTTATACCGAAAGGACGTCTCTTCAATATCATTTTAACGAGTGTGATTGAGACAAGATCAGTCGGCTATCTTTTCAATTTTAAGGATTCTAAAAAGTGCTTAACTATGGACTCACAACCTTTTTTTGTGTTTAGTATCCTTAGCCTAAAAAAGTATAAAATTTAACTTAGGAGAAATCTCTCGGCGAGATAGGTCTCCTGAGGCATACCTTTTTCCTGGATAATATATTGGCTGGAAAAAGGGTTAAACTTATTCCAAATAGATATTCCTTCTGGACCAATTAATGAGAGTGAAAGGAACAAGGTCACTCCAAAATATTTTCATATTTAGGGAGTCTGAAAAGAGATTAACTATGGACTCTGAGGGGGTTCATTTTTCATAAGTAATATATAAGGCCCAAAAAAGAGATAAACCAAAACCAAGGAGAATGTACCATTTTTTAAAACTTAGTCCCTCATGCTTGAAAAAGGTTTAAACTTACGTCGAAGAATACTCTCCTAACGAACCGAAGCTCATAGGGCATACCTTTATTCGTAAATTAATCGTCCAGACAAAAAAAGGGTAAACTATCGCCAGATAGATGTGCCTTCAAATTTGAGTTTGGAGAGCATTAAGGGAAACAAGATCACTGGACAATATTTTCATTTTTAGAGAGACTGAAAAGGGGTTTAAGAAGACTCCGGGGGGGCTTCTTTTCTTAAGTAATCTAGATGAAACCGAAAAGAATAAATAAGCTCTCATTAGATGTCGCTTTCAAAGTTTAAATGAGCCTGAAAGGCAATAAATTGTTCTCATGGGGAGTCCCTCGGGTAAGAGACAGAAAAGATGAAGAAGAATGAGGCTTCAAAACGTGATCATAGCGAGACTAAAAGGACTCCCAAGCCTATGTAGAAAACTCACGGCATGAATACAAAAATGCAGCAAAGGATCTATCTAAAGCATCCATGTAGAGGAAGTCTCTACCACCTAATTATGACACTTCTAAAGAAGCATAGAAGGTTATGTGTCGCACTTCGGTGGGATCGATCCCATGGAAAAGTGAAAAGGTCAACAATATTCAAAATTCAAGGTGGTGAAAACCTAACTTATAAGCAAATGTCGAAAAACGAATTTTACCATGGGATGATATAAGTGTAACCCATCTCAAGAAAACACCAAACTAAAAGAACAAGTTCATTAGAATGACCCAAATATCTCTAAAAAAGGAACTCAAATAGTTAAGAAACCAATAAATGGGAGAAAGGGGACCAAATTAGGACAAAAAGAGCCAAAAAGGTCTATAAATGGAGGTGGACAACTCATTTTAACCATTGTAATTTGGAAAATAACCAAAAAGGTAAAAAACCCTCTTCCTAAAAACGTGAATTCAAGGAGCTACGGTGGACGAAAGATCCTCACACTTGAGCCAAGTAAGTACAAGAAACCTTTCTTTTTGTCTATGGGGTCGCCAATTCTTCTATGGGGAAAATCCACCTATATTGGGTCTAGGTACAGACATAGCGTCGACTTCCCTTAAAATATTGTTCTACCCTTAAACTGCCCCAAAAATATCTAAACTGAATGACGAGATAGAGGAAAGAGGGTCAATTGGTGCACCTTTAGTCCTTGTGGTTGGTGTAGACCTCTTTCGATTCTTGCAGCCTCCTTGATTGTGGGTCTCCTCCCAAAGCTGGCCTACAAATTATTAGGAAAACAATGCTACAACTGTAATGACCCTAATTGGGTAAATGTTTAAATATTAAAGTAAAATTAATTAAAGAAATAATTGTGGTTAACTAAGTAATACTTTAACTACAGATCAAATTTAATGACCTGAGAAATAAATCTTAAGAAATCAATGAGAAATGTTATAAAATGGTTGCGTATGCAGAGAGGAAGAGCATGTTAGTCCCGGGAAGATAAAACATTAAGGGACGGGGGACGAGGGCAGGTAAGGGAGTAAAGGAGGAGTCGGTGAAGGAGGGATAAGGGGGAAAGGGAGGTTGAGAGGAGGAAGATTCGACATTGGAGGAGGATTTTTCTGAGAACTTTTGGGACTTGCTGTGAGCACAGAGTTTCTGACTGTGGCTTTTGATCAGGGGAGGCACTGAGTTGTTGGAGGTTTTGGGCATGGGAGCCAGGATATCCGTAGATATCCTGGAGCTAGGTAGTTTTCCTAGTTGGCAGGGAGGACAGTAGTTTTGGGCAGTTATTTTCCTGTTTGTGGTAGTGTTGATCTAGTAGCAGGAAGCAAGAATGCAGCAGCAAGGCACAGAGGCAACATAAATTAGCATCAGAACCAGGTACTTTGTTAAGTTATGTATTTATTTCTTTCTTCCATGAAATCAATATTTATTGATAATTCTAAGTTACTGAAGTTGCTGTTATGAAAATCCATATTATGATAGGAAGTTATTGTTTCAGTTTACTAAATAAAATGTTTATGAAACTTAATGATGTTTAGAAATATTTCGTTGTTACATATGGTATCAGAGCATCTTAGTTCGAAATCTGGGCCTACGGGCCAAAACCCCGAGTGTTAACTCCAACCACGCTTAAACTACAAACAAAACATGTTCAGTTTGACCCGATATGACTGATACAGTATCCGAAAATATACTCTGGTAGTACCCCTAAGTTATCCAAGCAAATAATCTCATATATCGCAAGCAACAGCTTTAGGTAATACCCTGTAACTGGATCATGTATGGTCACTACAGTTTTAGTCTGAACATTCGAAGGAATGCCTTTAAAATGGTGGCAGCAAACCGAATAGTTGGAAGGATCACTTCCCACAAAATGACTATCCTTAAAGCAATCTGATAAGGCTATTAAGCACGAAAAGAGAGCTGGTAATATAATTTTATTTGAGCAATACTTGTACATGAAGTTTCGGGTGAGATTGACACCTGAAATGGATGAAAATGTCGAGGGAAAACTTCTGTCTAAGGCTTGAAGTTGGTAAGATTCAATAACTACACGAACTACCCTAAATAAAATGCAAAAGGACATTGTAAGACCTTGAAAGTGCCTACTTCATCCCAAACTCACCTAAATGAGGAACTGCCAATGCACAGCAGCAAAGAGATTCGGAAAACTTGTATTGCGTAGGAAGTGTGTAAATTACTTGCCTGTGTTAGCCTCGGAAAATTTTAAATAATGTAAAATCTTAGGAACTATAGACCCATACAAATCTTAACCTTGCCAAGAAAGCAATGTTAACACTATGTAATGTTTTATGCAACTAATCGATTATCCCGAAGGAGAGCTGTCTATTACGTGGGAGAACGGATCTGCGCCATCAGATCTCGGGCGAAATCTCGTCAGCCGTTAGATCTCGAAGAAGTTGCACCGGGTTTAAGTCCTAAGTGTGCAGAGGAGGAGTCCCAGAAGAGTCATCGGGATATCAGAGTCATCGGGGTTTTGTAATGTCAAAGAATCGAGACCTTGAGGTTCTCGAAATCCCGAGAACGGATCCTAGCCGTTGATCTCGGCAGGACATGCGTCAGCGTTCTGGGGAGGAATCAGGATTTTTCCCATCGGAGATTTCAGGAGTGTAGAATCGTTGTGTCAAGGAATCGCGATCCATGATTTCCCGATAGGATCAGAGCCGTCCAAACAGTAGGGACACGTGGCAAGAGATCCCAAAGAGTCGGGGATCGGGAAATCGGGGTTTTCGAAGACAAGGAAACCTCGTCGCTGGGAATCGCGATCTGCGATATCCCGATAGTGACGTAAGCGTTGTGAGACCACCAGAGTCAGAGTGGAGGACATGTGTCCATCATCCGGGAAGAGTCGGGAACTCTGTGAGCAAGAGGTCGGGAAATCCGTAGAGGAAATCCCGATACAATCGGAGTCGTCCATCTGTGGGACAGGTGGAAACCATCGAGAACCATCGACGTTTGGCCCCATCGGGAAATCGAGAATCCCGGGGACATGATGTTTAGACACTTTGAATTTGCGATCCGCGAAACCCTGATGAGTGGGGGCCAGCTGTCGTCACAACAGAGAAGGAGGACAGAGGCGTAGTGGAGGCCAGCTGTCAGCCAACCGGGGAGTCGGGATATCGGGGTTTTCGAGGGCACAGAACGCTCGCATGTTGGAGTCGTGATCTGCGATATCCCGACGAGAGTTTTGAACCATCCATTGGTGGGGACGCGTGGCGAGAGATCCCGAAAATTCAGAGCTCGGGATATCGTAATTTCTGGAGTCGTGAAACTCTTGCACAATGGATTCGCGATCCACGATTTCCCAACACGGTCGGAGCCATTCGATTTGAGGGACGCGTGTCCAAAGATCTAAAAGAGTCGGGGTTCGGCATTTCGGGATTCTCGGTGACGAGAAAATCACACCAGGAGAAGTCGCGAAACCCCGAATCTCGACATAGAGTATGATGGTGGTCACATGGGAAAGGGTCGTATGGGCCCAGAACATAGCCAGGAGGGGCTAAAGTTTGAAGAGGTGCATCGGGATATCGGGAATCCCGTAGGCACGAGATTCATAAAAATCGATAGTGCGATATCTGAAATCCCAATAAGGGATAAGACTGTGGTCACAGGGCGAGGTCGTGTGGATCACGAGCATAGCTTAAGGGGCTAATGCGCTAGGAACATATCGGGGATCGAAAAATTGCGAGTCCCAAGGACTTATGAGGTTCAACATTTGGAACCCCGAAACTCCGATGAAGGATAGGGTCGGGGTCACATGGAACGATGGTCATATGAGGGGGATGTCTAGCCTGGAGGGCTATCACATAAAGTGCCATGTCGTAGAATCGGTAATCGAGAGTCTATAAGGACAGAAAACTCTTGGCATCGGGCACAAGGAAACCCCGAAACCCGAAATTTAGGGGGAAATTTCACAGTTAGGAGCAAAGGGTTGTGAGCAATATGGAAAGGCAAGGTATAAGCAGCTAACTACATGCATAGGCACAAACGAATAAATTTATAAATATAAATGAAATAAATTAAAAGCAAAATACCAAAATTTGTACAGGGCTGGAATTACAAGAAAATCATTTTGTTTCAAAAGAAGAAATCACCATTCATTACCACCGCGTAAGCAAGGTTTATGCAATTTCTTGATATGAATAACCCC
>ML793563.1:184763-199043 GCA_009831015.1 Picea engelmannii
TGAAATATCTACTTATCACTTTCAAGGTTTAGATATAGACATAAATTCATAAATCAATAAAATCGTACAAATATAAGTTTTTGGAACAAGAAAGAACTCTTTTATTAACTTTCAAGACAAAAATGATTACAACCTTTGTCAGTAATCGCTCCATGAACTAGGTCCGGGATCCTCTATTGTGGCTCCAAGTGCATCAATCACATGCTAGCTTCTCACAACCAACTTATCAATTGGGAAAGGAGAAAGGGTTGGAGGGGAATGTTGAGGCAAAAACTCAGAATAGGATGCAAAACTTGGGCTAAGAAGGGGAAGGGATTTTGGTAGAGTTTTCTTATTCGATTGCTTGTCTTGTCAAATGACACCCCAAGACCTCTTTTTATATGATAAAAATATGGTTGTTTGGTTTGGGGACAGGCTACAAGGGATAAAATTATTAGGAAACCCTTGATAGCCCGTAAACTCTGCCGAATTCCTTGTAATTTTTGGAGGTAAACGTGAGCTAAATAGAATGTAACTCATGTATGTACTTGGGCTAACTAGAATGTAGCATGCGTTTTTACGCGAGCTATTAGTGCAGTAGGTCACATACACTATCCAAAAAATAGTTTTTTAAAAAGAAGCCTCCAAAGTATTTTGGAAAAATATGTAACTGGAAAGTCCAATGTCTTGTATGCATAGGTAAGGAATTTTTGAACTATAACAGATGCCCCCTAATGTGTGAGGTCAGAAGAGCAACTGATGGTCGATACAAATTACAATATCTTTACATAGTGGGAAGGCACGGAGTTGAGTGAGCCCGAGACAAGTGTTCGTGAGCGTGCCATCTGAAAAAATAATAATAATCTGTCTTAGGTGAGCATACCCATGCTCGGGATAAACTAAGCATGGTTTCCAATCAAGTACACTATAGATCCATGTCAGATATGACTCCTAGACAAAATGTAAATGTCTATATAAAGTGCAGCCGCGAACAATACACAGGGGATCTACATCTCAAGATCATTTAACGATATACAAGTACAAATTTGATATGCATCTTCAAGAAGCATCAATACATGTGGCTGGAGATGAGGACTTCATGGCTCGAGAAATAACTTCTAGATATTCAAAATCTCTGGTAGGAGTACAATAAGAGTGTAAGAATCACTAACCTGAGGTCTTCGACATGTCATCAGGGAAAGACTAGAGGATCTCAATCACCAGGCACATAGCTTCATTGATTTTTAATCTGAACTTGACTGGACTCTTGAATGGTTGACTCATGAAATTCAAGAGATAAATTGCAGAATGGCCGACTCATGTTGGATAAAACTTCCATTGGAAAAAAGCACTACAAAATGATGAGACTCAGGCAACATAATATTGACATAAGTCGGTGATACAGGAGGCATCACAAACTCTCCATATGTTTGGAAGAGACATCAAATGGAGGAGGACACAACTCCATGTAATGAGAATAGCTTCCTAATGTCATACTAGATTCCAAGGCTTGGCGAACAAACGGAAGGATATGATTTTTCCAAGGGAAACTATCTTGCTGCCGAAAAAGAGAATGTATATCTCGTCCCCTCTTTTTGGAATATTTGAATTTTTTGTCTTTTTCAAAATTTTAACGAGAAATAGAATAAAAGAATGCTATGTTACAAAGGAGGAACGAGTGTCACGGGAAATAAAACTAGTTCCAAGTGCATGGAACATACTGATGCTCAGTTCAAGGAAACATGTGCAAAATAAGGACACACGGGAAAATTCCTCCCTAGGTTAAGGTATCAGATCGCAAGGGAAAATAATGCTACAAGGCGTGCATTTAAGGAATGCTTTGAAGATTCATTTAATAGCAACACGATATCGACATTAGGCCAAAGACGCAAGGATGAGACATGCAATTTGATTAAGTATGACACAGCAGGACTCCTTCCATCTTAATTTTTACGAGCCCAAAGAAGGTAATCTCGGTGGTTTTTCACGTTTAGAGAGTCTGAAAAACACTAAAATACGACTCCCGAGTTTTCCTTTTTTGTAATTAGTCTATTCGGTTCAAAAAAGGGTTAAACTTATACTGAAAGGACGTCTCTTCAATACCATTTTAACGAGTGTGATTGAGACAAGATCACTCGACTATCTTTTCAATTTTAAGGAGTCTTAAAAAAGATTAACTATGGACTCACAACCTTTTTCTGATTTTAGTCTCCTTAGCCCGAAAAAGTAGTAAATATAACTTAGGAGAACTCTCTCGGCGAGACAGGTCTCCTGAGGCGTACCTTTTTTCCTGGATAATCTATTGGTTGGAAACAGGGTTAAACTTGTGCCAAATAGATATTCCTTTTGGACCAATTAACGAGTGTGAAAGGAACAAGGTCACTCGATGATCTTTTCATATTTAGGGAGTCAGAAAAGAGCATAACTATGGACTCTAAGGGGGTTCCTTTTTTATAAGTAATGTCCAAGGCCTAAAAAAGAGATAATCTGAAACCAAGGAGAATGTCCCTTTTTCGAAAATTTAGTCCCTTAGGCCAAAAAATGGGTTAAACTTATGCCTCAGAATACTCTCCTAACGAACTGAATCTCCTAGGGCATACCTTTATTCATAAATTAATCGTCCAGACCAAAAAAAGGGTAAACTATTTTCGGATAGATATGCCTTCAAATTTGACTTTGGTGAGCGTGAAGGGCAACAAGATCGCTCGGTAATATTTTCATTTTTAGAGAGTCTGAAAAGGGATTAAAGAAGACTCCATGGGGGGCTTATTTTCTTAAGTAATCCAGATGAGACTGAAAATAATAAATAATCTCTCAGTAGATGTTTCTTTCAAAGTTTAAATGAGCCTGAAAGACAACAAATTGTGCTCATGGGGAGTCCCTTGGGTAAGAGCCATAAAAGACGAAGAATAATGAGGCTTCGAAACATGATCATGGTGGGACTAAAAGGAATCCCAGACCTATGGAGAATACTCATGGCATGGATACCAAATGCATCAAATTATCTATCTAGGAATCCATGTAGAGGAAGGATCTACCACCTAATTATAACACTTCTAAAGTAGCAGAGAAGGTTATGTGTCACACTTCGATGGGATCAATCCTATGGAAAAGTTAAAAAGTCAACAATATGGAAAATGTAGGGTGGTGAAAACCTAACTTATATGCAAATGTCGAAAAATTAATTTTACCATGGGATGATATAAGTGTAACCCATCTCAATAAAACACCAAACCAAAAGAACAAGTTCATTAGAATGACCCAAATATCTCTCAAAACGGAACTCAAATACATTATCACAACTGGAGTTCCTAGAGCTACATCTTTGAGACTTCTTGACTGATCTTGTGTTGAATCCCTAGAGGGAAGTGGTATAACCTAAGGGACTGTGGTGAAAATAAGGGGGTACATTTACTTTGGTTATGTAGGTTGAGTGGATTGAGAGCATGTTGGTTGGAATTACTATGGTAATCAAGAAATTGTGAAATTTGTTTCAGTTGGAGTTCCTAGAGCCATGTCTCTTTCCTACTTGGTCTGTGTTGGAGCATTGGAGGGAAGTGGTATAACTTGAGATATTTTGGAGCAGATGAGGGGGTACTGATGCAGCCCCCCTACTCCTCGTAGGGCTACATGACCTCTTGGTCAAAGGATCTTTGATTCTTGAGTCTGGTGACTCTTTGAAACCTTAATGGTTCCCTTCTATATCAAGACACAGGCCCTTTCGACTTCTTGGTGCAGGTCCGATAGAACCTGCGACATCCCCTTTCGCTATGCTGGGAAATCTCAGAGTGTTGAGCGATATATCCTTTTCAGATAATCCCTCTCTTGAATGTGACTTTGGGCGGTGACCACGCGATTGCGGGCGCACCCATAAGCGGTTTGGAGTTAAACTATTTTTGGGCCCGCAATTATCCTCAAGCTTCCACATGTCCTTCTGATGAAACAATGGTTTGAATTGCGGCCCACTCTCAATATTTTAAACTTCGCGCAACTCTTGTTCTCGCAATGCTACAGGATCGTCGATCTCTCGATCTTGACGATAATGTCTAAATCAACGATCAAATCTGCGCCCTTCGAATCTACGAACCATATCTTCTTCCTCTGAATCAACAATCGATATCTCTTCGCAATTCTGGACTTCGGGAATTCAAAATCTCAAACCCAGCTTCCTTCATACTCCAATCTCCTGGAGTTGACAATCTGTGGACACTTGTCCTGCTCGATCGATGGTTCTTCTCCCACTATGGATGTTTGACCTTTCAACACAGATCAATGGTCCTGCGACCCTCTTCTCGATCGACGATCGAGATCTCCTTCAGGTCTCTGGACTTCTAAAATATAAAATATCAAACTTCCTTTTCCCCAATGGATTTTTCCTGGAGTCTATAATCCACTGACACGTGTCCTCCTAATCTAACGATCGAGGATTAATTCAGGTATTTACTTGGAGCTCATATATGTGCGCCATGTATCCTCTGAATCTAATGGCTATGAACCACTTCGAGACCTTACCCAAAGTTCACGGATTCACTCCATGTCTCCATTAGCTCTCACGGTCCAGATCTTACTTCGAGTCTTCGGGTCTTCGCACTCCGACGATTTCAATACTCAAACTGAAAAAACCCACTTCAACTTTCCCGGAGCTCGAGATCTGCTTTCAAGTGTCTCCTCATAGATCAATGGCTCTCGTCTCTTCAGGTATTCAGGCTTCAGATGTTTCAACGCTTCAAATTCTTCCTTCCTCTGGATCCTCTAGCCTATCGACATGTCACCTCCTAGATCAATGATCTAGATTCACTCCGGCCCTTCGACTCTTCACGCTTCGGGTGTTTCAAGTTTCAAACTTGCTTCCTCCTGGACTTCACAATATCTCACTATATAGATCCTCTCTGGCAATCCGACGCTCGAATTTCACCCCGAACAATCTGACGACTCAGATCTGCTCTTGTGATTGGATGGTTGAGGTTCAACTTCAGGTTTCCGGCTCTTTGGGCTCTGGAAATATCAAAGTTCAAACCCAATAGGTTCTCTCTCCTCTGTGTTGCGAAGTGATAAGGTTCTTGTACCTTCCTCTGATCCGACGACTGTCGATTTTCTTCACTGCAATCCAACAATCACGGTCACTCCTCCTCCTGAGCTTCTGATATCTCCCTGTTTGGAAGATTTATCAATCTTCAAAGGTTTCGAATCTTTGTTATTTCTATGAGTCCAACTCTGGGATCTCATCAACACTCGGGAAAAGTGTTATCTCTTCTGAGCTTCTGTCCTTGAAAGGATTTCGATCTCCCATGCACACCTTGCGTTCTCAGGATTTCCATAACTCATATAGAATGATTTCTTGGAAATAAATTCTTCTCACCCACCTGGCATTCCTCTGCGCTGGTTCTTCGAAGCTTGGTCGCTCCTTGATGTTGTGCACACCTTGCACCTGGTCTAAGTTTCTCTTGTCCTCTCTGAACTTCTCTGAGCCACTCTGAGAATCAGTCAACACACTCCTTGTGTCAATATGCACACCTTGCATATGAATGTCAGAAGAGAAACAATTGAAACTCATCCAGTTTCGTCATGAACTCATATAGTCAATCTCTCGAACAATCATACATGAACGAAAATGAAAATAACCAAACACATAGAATATCATATTCATTCAATCATACATCAAATGAACATAGTCCAAGGATTTGGGACAATTTTGTTATTTCTATCCATTCATGAAAATAAATTACATAGTGTTTCTTCTACTCTACTCTGCTCTGCTGATCTCTCTGATCTCTATCTCATTTTCTCTACTCTGTCTATTTGTTACAATACAACAATGAAAAAAATATCTAGAGGACTGGCTCTATGAGCTCTCTCATCCTGTGTGAAATCTATCCTATCAATTCAAAGTTGTTACCTACTTTTTCCTATTACAATAACTAACAGTTATTTCCAGATAAGAGTCAACACTCCATATCTTCAATCCCTTACAGTCTGTAAGACTTTACATACAAGTTATGATTTTAAAATTTTGTTTACAAAATATCCCAACCACAGATTTATCTTTGAAATAAATGTTTGATTTGAAACTTGGTCCTGCTGAGATGTCATTTGTTCACCTCCACGTGTGCGTTGTTGAATTGGAAGGAGATGCTCCTACATCATACTCCTTTGGTTAAAAAAATTCATGGACTCTTGTGCATGAGCTCTTGCATTGTTTTTCTCTTCATGGTCCTATCTTCTTCATCTTCAATTTGTTATATGTCCCCCTTGGAAGCCTTTATTTTCTCAAATGAGCTAAAACTTCATCTCCAACTTTGAATTGAAATTCTCTCCTCTTTTGATCAACTCCGCTCTTGTATTTCTAGTTGTTGTTTTGTAGCTATTCTCTGACTTTGTCATGGAGTTTCTGCATTTCTGTTGCAAAATACTCTGCTCCAGCACTTCTGACTTCATCTTGATTTAGATCTCTCAAATATCTAATCCCTCTTGGTTGTATACCATACACAATTTCAAATGGACTTTTTCCTGTGCTCCTATTCACTAAATTGTTGAATGCAAATTTTGCTTGTGCCAGAATCTGATCCCACTGTCGACCTTGCTCAGAGACTAAACTTCTTAACAAGTTTCCAAGACTCCTGTTTACTCCTTCATTTTGTCCATCCGTCTGAGGGTGATATACTAAACTAAAGGACAAGTTCATCCCTAGCCTCTTCCATAGAGTCCTCCAAAAGTGTCCTACAAATTTGGTGTCCCCGTCTGAGACTATTCTCCTTGGAAATCCATGTAGTCTCACTACCTATCTGAAAAATAAATTGGCTATGCATGTAGCATCATTTGTCTTGTAGCATGGTATGAAATGTGCCATTTTTGAAAATCTGTCCACCACAACAAATATGGAATCACTCCCTTTTTGAGTTCTAGGAAATCCCAAAACAGAATCCATATTGATTGCATCCCACAACCTCTCTAGAATTGGTAATGGCTGATAAAAACCAGTGTTTTGTTGTCTTCCTTTTGCATATTGACAAATTATGCATTTGTTCACAAAAATTTTCACCTCTCCTCTCATGCTCGGCCAATAATACGAATTACTCATTTGTGAAAATGTCTTATCGTGACCAAAATGTCTAGCTAAACCTCTGTTGTGTTTCTCTTTCAGAAAATTATCTCTCATCAAGCATTTCAGAATGCATAATTGGCTTCCTTTGAACAATAATCCATCTTGGATCAAATATTCAATCCATGGGCTTTTGTCTCCCAATAAAGGATTCATGCATGCCTTATAAGCCTCCTTAAAATCTGCATCTTCTTTATACATCTCCTTGAGGTGTTGAAACCCTAAGGTCTCCACTTGGAATTCCTGTACAATCAAACTCCTCCTGCTAAAAGCATCTGCAACTTTGTTAGCAGTTCCAACAATGTGATTAATAAAAAAAGTAAAATTTTTCATAAATTCTACCCATTTTGCATGTTTCTGATTCAACTTTTCTTGCCTAGTAATAAATTGCAAAGCTTGATTATCATTGTAGAAGACAAATTCTTTGAGAATTAGATAGTGTCTCCACTTATTCAAAGCTTGAATCACTACATAAAATTCTTTGTCATATGTGGAATAATTCTTCTTGGTGTCATTCATTTTCTCACTGAAATAAGCAACTGGCCTATTATCCTGACTCAAGATTGCTCCAATAGCTAATCCACTTGCATCACATCTCACCTGAAATGTTTGTCCAAAATCTGGCAAGACCAGAATTGGTTGTTCTGTAATTTTCTCCTTCAACACTTTGAAACCTTTTTCAGCTTCTTTTGTCCAACTGAAGGACTTGTGTTTCTTCTTCACAATGTCCAACATGGGTGCACATATACCACTGAAATTTTTGATAAACTTTCTATAAAATCTTGCTAACTCATGAAAACTCCTTACCTCAAATATGTTGTTTGGCTATGGCCATTCTTTGATTTCTCTTACCTTTTCCGGATCCATCTTCGATTCATTTGAAGAGATCACGAAACCCAAATATATGAGTTCCTTCTTCATAAAAGAACTTTTCTTCAGATGTATCAACAACTTCTCTTGCTACAACTTTTCCATCACTGATGTCAAATGTCTTAAATGTTCTCCCTTTGTCTTACTGAAGATTAGTATGTCATCTAGATATACTATGACAAATTTCCCTATGAAGTCTTTCAACACTTCATTCATCAACCTCATAAATGTGCTTGGTGCATTTGTCAACCCAAATGGCATGACCAACCATTCAAACAATCCTTCATTTGTCTTGAATGTTGTTTTCAATTCATCTCCCTCTCTCATCCTTATTTGATGATATCCACTTTTCAAGTCTATCTTGGAAAACTATCTCGCTCCACTCAAATAGTCCATCAAATCATCCATCCTCGGTAAAGGAAATCTGTACCTAATGGTTATCTTGTTGATGGCTCAGGAATCTGTACACATTCTCCATCCTCCATATTTGTTTGGGCTTAATACAGTTGGTACTGTGCATGGGCTTAGGCTTTCCCTGACTAAACCTTTATCCAATAACTCTTGGACTTGATTCTTGACTTCCTCATTCTCTCTAAGTGTCAACCTATAAGCTACTTTGTTTGGTAAACCAGCTCCTGGAATAAGGTCAATATGATGGCTTATACTCCTGATGGGTGGAAATGAGTGTGGTAACTCATCCACTACTATATCAACAAATTTTTCTAACAGTTCCTAGATTTCTATAGGCAAAGATTCCACATAAGTATTTGTAAGGATAAATCCAGGCTTCCTCACTACAACAAACTGCATTTCTTTCTCCTCATTGGCTTATTTCAAGAGTTCCTTCCCACTCATGACAAGTATGCTTGAAGTAGCTTCCCTCTTTTGCTCTTTGTCTTCTATTGGTAACAACATATGTGTCCTACCATTCTTTTCTAGGGTATACGTATTCCTTCTTCCATCATGAATAACTTTTCTATCAAACTGCCATGGTATCCCCAATAAAATATGATAGACATCCATAGGAATTACATCACATAATATTTCATCCCTATAACCTCCTATTTTAAATTCAACTTGGCATTGTTGACTTACCACTACTTGATGTCCTTTATGCAACCATGATACCTTGTATGGGTTTGGATGTGCAGTTGTCTTCAGCTCCAGCTTCTCCACCATCTCTGTGGATACTAGATTGTCAGTGATCCCACTGTCTATGATCACCTTGCAAACTTTTTCTTTCGACTTGAACGCAGTTCTGAACAGACTTGTTAGCTGAACTAGTTCCTCTACATCTTTCTCGGGTTTAAGAATAATCTTTCTCATCATGAGGTTCCTTCCTCCTTCTGTCACTTCTTCGTCCACATGTTTCTGTGCTTCACCTCCTTCTTCGTTCTTTCTCTCGGGACATTCCCAAGACTTGTGCCCTTGCTTTCCACATGTATAGCATCTAACTACGCCTCCTATGGCTCTTCCTTGTCCTCTTCCTTTGGAAAACAAACCTCTTCCACCATGTTGTCCTTCTTTAGAACTTCCACCTTTCTCATGGTGACTATGTTGTTTGTCAGCTTCATGCTTCGACTTCTGGAACTTCTCTCTGGTAGTTCTCTTACCTCTACTTGAGTTTCCTCCTCTGCTTCATTGGCTTTGCTTCCTGGCCAATTTTTCTTCTCTTTCAAGATAGCTTGATAAGCATCCTCAACTGTACTCACTGACATCATGGTGATCTCCTCTTAGATTTCATATCTCAGCCAATTGATATATCTAGATGTCTTTTCATCTTCATTTTCCTTTTGTCCAGCCCTAATGTTCAGTCTTAAAATTATTCAGTGTACTCCTTCACTGATAAAAATTTTTGTCTCAGGTTCTGCAATATTCTGTAAAGATTAATTTGGTAATCCTTCGGGATAAATTTTTCCTTCAGTTTATCTACCATCCTATCCCAGTTTTTAATTTTCTGCATTTCTCTTGCGTTCGTCTTGCAGTTCATCCCACCATAGCGTTGCATGACATTTCAGTCTTGTCACTGCATGCTTTACAATCTTATCTTCTTCTATATCTTCATAATCAAAGTATTTTTCCATAGCACGTACCCAATATAACAATTCTTCAACCTCTAAATTGCCTTCATACATCGGTACCTCTATCCTTGCTCTGGCCCCTATTTTTGAAACATCTTTTATTAAGCAATCTTGTGCAGTATCCCCTGCTACATTTTCTTCGACCTCTTCTTCTTCACTCTCAGCTTCACTGATATCTCCAACATCTAGTGCACTTCTTTGCATTGTTTCCATGGAGTCCAATCTCATTCAGAGTTGCTTCATTTCTTCTTCCATTTCTACATTCGCTCTATGCCTTCTGGGTGACATGATTTCACTGCATCACCTACAAACATAAATCAAATTCTTGATACCAAAAGTGATATCAACTTACCTCCTTTCTCCTTTTGTCTGTTGTCTACAAAGAAACTCAAAATCAGCTCTGATACCACCTGATGCAGCCCCCCTACTCCGCGTAGGGCTGTGTGACCTCTCGGTCAAAGGATCTTCGATTCTTGAGTCTGATGACTCTCTGAAACCTTAATGGTTCCCTTATGTATCAAGACACAGGCCCTTTCAGCTTCTTGGTGTGGGTCCGACAGAACCTGCGACCTTCCCTTTCTCTCTGCTGTGAAATCTCAAAGTGTTGAGTGATAGATCCTTTTCAGATAAGCCCTCTCTTGAATGTGACTTTGGGAAGTGAACTCGCCATTGTGGGCGTACCCACAAGAGGTGTGGAGTTAAAATAATTTTGGGCCCGCAATTATCCTCAAGCTTCCATGCGTCCTTCTAACGAAACAATGGTTTGAATTGTGGCTCGCTCTCAATACTTTAAACTCTATGCAACTCTTGTTCCCGCAATGCTATGGGATAGTCAATCTCGCGAAATTGTCGATAAATTCTAAATCGACGATCAGATCTGCACCCTTCGAATCTACGAACCATATCTGCTTCCTCTAAATCAACGGTCGAGATCTCTTCACAATTCCGGACTTCGGGAATTCGAAATCTCAAACCCATCTTCTTCCGTACTCCAATCTCTCGGAGTTGATAATCTACAGAAACTTGTCCTGATCGATCTACGGTTCTTCTTGCACTATGGATGTTTGACCTTTCAACATAGATAAATGTTCCTACGACCCTCTTCTAGATCGATGATCGAGATCTCCTTCGGGTCCCCAGACTTCTAAAATCTCAAATCTCAAACTTCCTTTTCCCCAATGGCTTTTAACCGAAGTCTGTAATCCACTGATGTGTATCCTCCTGATCTAACGATCGAGGATTACTTCGGGTATTTACCCGGATCTCATATATGTGCACCACATATCCTCCGAATCTAATAGCTATGAACCACTTCAGGACCTTTCCCAGATTTCACGGATTCACGCCACATCTCCCTTAGATCTCACAGTCCAGATCTTACTTCGGGTCTTCGCACTCCGGTTATTTCAATTCTCAAACTAAAAAAACCCATTTCATTTCTCTCGGAGCTCGAGATCTGCTGCCAAGTGTCTCGTCACAGATTGACGGCTCTCGTCTCTTCGGGTATTTGGGCTTTGGATGTTTCAACGCTTCAACCTCCGCCTTCCTCTGGATCCTCTGGCCTATCGACACGTAACCTCTCAGATCAATGATCTATATTCACTCCGACCCTTCGGCTCTCTGCACTTCGGGTGTTTCAAGTTTCAAACTTGCTTCCTCCTGAACTTCACAATATTTGACGGTCCAGATCCTCTCTGGCAATTCGACGCTTAGATTTCACCCCGAACAATCTGATGACTTAGATCTGCTCTTGCGATCGGACGACTGAGGTTCTACTTTGGGTTTCTGACTCTTCAGGCTCGAGAAATCTCAAAGTTCAACCCTGATAGGTTATCTCTCCTCTGTGTTGTGAAGTGTTAAGGTTATTGAACCTTCCTCTGATCCAATGACTATTGATCTTCTTCACTGCGATCCAAAGATCATGGTCGCTCCTCCTCCTGAGCTTCTGATATCTCCCCACTTGAAATATTTATCAATATTCAAAGGTTTCGAATCTTTGTTCTTTCTACAAGTTCAACTTTGGGATCTTGTCAACACTCAGGAAAAGTGTTATCTCTTCTGAGATTTTGTCCTTGAAAGGATTTCGATATCCCACGCACACCTTAAGTTCTCAGGATTTCGATAACTCAAATCGAAGGATTTCATGGAAATAAATTATTCTCTCCCACCTGGCGTTCCTCTGCATTGGTTCTTTGAAGCTTGGTCGCTCCTTGATGTTGTGCACACATTACACCTTGCATGTGGTGAGAGATCAACATTTCGCTGACTCGCGAACTGGAAAATTCAAAGGTGAGAGTTGTAGACACTCACGATGTCCAAGTTCGCAAGTTGATATAGACTGTTATATCATGGGGAGTTGTGAGTCGTTGATCTAATGCTCACAAATATCAAGAAGGTAGGAGGAAAATACCCGAGGAGATGGGAGCCGCAACAATCCTAGTCGTTCATCTGGGACGAGTATGTAGCAATCGATAAAGCAATTTTGAAAAATCGAAATTCGGAAGAAAGGAGGTGAGTAGTCCCCCAACTTCAGGAAATGCGAAATCCCAGCATGATCTAAGCCATCGAATCACTAAGGATCATGGGTCATTGATCTGGAGCAGGTTTCAGAAAATCGAAAGTCGGGAGAAGGGAGGTGAGTATTCCTTCAACTTCGTGAAATGTGAAGTCCCGATAAGATCTGGACCGTTGGATCACAGAGGGTTGTGGGTCATCGATCTGACACAGAGCGTTGAATCAAGAATCGAGAATTGGAAGAGTCAGGGTTGGCTCACGCTCAAACACCCAACATGCGAGGTCAAGATTTGATCACAATCGTTGATCAAAGGGAGAGTGTGGACCGTTGATCAAGCATGACAAATTTCACAAGTTCGTGAAACGCGAAGCACCCTTTTTCTTGGCCCCTGGTCATAGCCAATTTCAAATCAACAAAAGTTAAGGGAGGAGATAGCATGTCACAAGGTTCCACTTCGGAGATCGCCAAGATTGCAAAGTGCCCATTTGATTAGCTAGTGGTCACAACCAGTGGTCACATTAGCGAAGGTTAAGGGAGGAGCTAGCACGTCGCTAGGATCCACATCGGAGATCACGAGTTGGGAGAATTTAGGCAACTCACAGCTGGATATATGATGTATGAGATCATGAAGCGCCTTTTGGTTAGGCCTGTGGTCATAGCTCATGGTCACGTCGAAGGAAGGGGCTTAGCCAGAAAAGCGAATGCCCATTGTGTATTTTTCTCAGAAAGGGAAAACGTGCCAAAGGCATGAGCGTGTAGAGGTTCTCTGGGTAACTACCAGAAACCACTGATTTTTTCTGCCAAAGAATTCGAAGAGGCTTCAAGGTGATCACCAGAGAAGTTGAAGAGACTCGAGGTAACTATCAGTGGTGTTGGAGCTGCCTTTGTTTGTTGGCCTGTTTAAAATTTCATATCTTAATGCTTGAAATCGAAAGCCGGTTTTCATATTTTCCTTTATTTTCCCCAAAATCTTAGAAGTCTCATCGCACAAACAACGACGGTTATCGTACTCTTAAGGAAGATTTATTTTTTAATCATTTAAACGAGTCTCTACCTTTGAACCTCGAGATGTCGCATGTCGAAATTTATAGATCACATAGTTTACAAATCCCGAGGGGCGAAACGGCGAAATAGTCTTAAAAAGTTTACCCCGATCATTAACAAGAGTAAAAATATTCTAAACCGCAGTTAAACATCATCGAGATTTTGTGTCTCGGCATTTGCTAGCTCCAAAAGTCTTACCATCATAACCCCGATAGCCGAAACCGTGAGATTCTTGTTTTAATAACCCAGGTTAATGTTAGAGGTAAAAAGTTTAGCCACGGTTAAGCTTTGTCGGGAATTCGCAACTCGACGTATTTTCCCTCAAAATTTATACCTTCAAATCCCCGAGTCGCGAAGTCGCGATAAAAATAGAAACGTAATTAATTAAACACTTAATCCGGTTTTATCCTCCAATTTAATTAAATCATATCATTGCGATCTCGCGATTTCGCAACTCATCATACGAGCCTCCTGGAAGCTATACCTTCGAAGCTCCGAGTCGCGAAGTCGCGATATAAATAACCACATAATTAATTAAACACCTAATCATGGTTATGTTTTGTATTAATCAAAGCTAATTGTCGCAATCTCGGGTTTTGGAGGTGTAAAGGGTTAAAGTGAAAACTCCCGATGAGGCGAGTGCCGAAAGATTAATTAACATTTAAAAAGGACTGATTAATCAAGCTAAGCCA
>ML793564.1:3160-26336 GCA_009831015.1 Picea engelmannii
AAAGGCAGAATGACAAGGAGGATTCAGAATGAAGCCTCAGCCATAGATTTGAGCGGGTGGACTTTGGTCGTTCAGATCTACTCACCACTTATCCTAAGGCGTATTCACGCCTCAGATTAAAGTTGACGTCTCTTCCTCTCATCTAACGGTCGTTACAGACCCTAAGATCCTCCGAAAGAATCTCGTATGTTCATCAGGATTTATCATCATGAGAGTCCGAACTCTTGATCACGGGACTCCCGAATTCTCGATCCCTGGTTTCCCGATGCGGTTAATCTCTCGACACGTAACCTCCATAAATCGGACGATCCAAATCCGTCCTGGGATTTCCACCATGGAAAATCCTGAACTCTTGTCACCAGGACTCCCGAGTTCTCGATTCCTGATTTCCTGAAATGGGTAATCTCATGACATGTGGCCTCCTTAAATCGGATGATCCCGATCTGTCCTGGGGCTTTCGCCCCTATTCACTTGGGGTTTATCCCTCGGGTATATCGTGACAGATCCAACGACTGTCGGGTTTTTTCAGCTGAGATCTGACGGCTCAGACCGGTTCCTAACTTGTGCATTCTCCCATGACTTCTTGGATGTGGAAAAATCAATGGTCCAGATGTTCTCATGGACCTTGGGGATCTACGGTCCCGATTTCTTCGCTACCCACGAAGACACAGAAAAACAAAAGGGGTAGGGTGTTTAACACTTTACTTACTCCTACCAATCTAACGATCATGCATGACCACAGGTTTCCCGATGGAATCTCGTCCGTCGATCAATACCTATCAGGGTTAGGCACTTAACATTCCATCTTCTTCTTCCGATCTGATGGTCGTGAGTGACCCCAGATCTCCCGACGGGATCTCGTTCGTCGATTCAATACTTCATCCTTATGTTTCCCTCTCGAGTTTTCAAGAGGATTGTTCCTCCTCATGCAGGGTTACTAAGGCCTTGCGCCTTCACATTCTCTTTCCTGGTCCTTGATGGGCTTTTCAAGGAGGGTATCTTTGTGGGGAGGTTTTTACCCAGGGTCCTATCTGAGGCATATAAGGGTACCTTTCTCCCACAAATCAGACATGCAGTCTAAATTAGGTCAGTAAGCATATAAATAGTGATTTATGAAGACATAAGCCATCTGTAGTCTTTCCATTATAAACATGCATCTACCAGTATTGATCAAAACACCATACAGACATTCTTACTCTGGAATCATTACCATTTCACAGCTTATAAACATAAATGTCAGAATATATATATATAGATAGATAGATAGATATATTTCAAGATGCCAGAGGCAAAACACTTATCAGAAATAACACCAGGGGTTATGCAATTGTTGAGAGGGGTACTCATTTCCACCCAACCATAGGCTCAATGACTCCCAACGGATTTACCACTAGCCACCCCCGAGTTGAGACCATGATGCTATGAGACTGTGTCTCTGTTTACCAATGACCAGGAGTGAAGGTTACTCTCCTTCCTCTCTGCTATCACTCACTCTGCATATTGCTAGAGTTCTCTTCCTCCCCTCGCGTCTACCCCCAATTGCTTCTCCCCCACGCCTTATCCTCTTGTGAGGTTTCGTGTGGCACGATTTCCCTCGTGCTAGTCAGGCCCGACGGCTCTACGGATGGGCAGTTCACCTCCCCATCCCTCATTAATTCTTGAGGAGCCATCCACCTACCAGCCTACGAGGCATTTAATTCGGGGCCAACGAGCCGCTTTTGGTTCTTCGGGCCAGTGAAGTCCAAATACGGTATTAATTCTCGGTGGAAGTTAACGCCACCTTTCCAGGTGCCTTCCACCACCATCGTGGTCTCTTTTTCAGCACATCCCCTCTCAGCAGTCCTGCAATATAAATTCATAATTTTATTCACATTCATTGACCTTTTCCACAAGGTCCATTTACATCACATATTCACATTCATGAGTTTGCCACAGTTCTAGCCAGTCCAGTTATTTTTACAAACTGGGGGAAACAGGGTGTTACACTGGTGAGGTCCTTTCCTCGCAATTTGAACTTGAATTCTCCATGATTTCATGCATTGCATCAAGTGCATTGGGATTGGTGTGGTATTTAGATAGTGTCACTTCCTTCCACATGATGAGAGATAAGGAGCTTTTCAGTGACTTGGAGGAGAAATATCTCAAAATGCATATAGATATGGGCAACGATGGACGATACAGTGTGACTGGCATTGGTACCATTACCTCTCAGAGGGAGTCAGGTAAACCATTACAATTGAAATATGTTATGCATGTTCCAGGTCTGAAGAAAAACTTGATCTCGGTCACAATGTTGGAGGACAGAGGCTATGACGTTGTTTTTAGCGATGGAAAAGATTTCCTATGACATAAAACAACGGGTCAAGTCAAGAAGATAGGTATTTGAGTTAAGAATATCTACAAGATGGAGGTATATGGCTACGCTATCATGATGGGAAAGGTAGAAAAAGTGGTGAGCCGGGATGAGGGCAAATTATGGCACAAGCGATTGGGCCATCTTCATCATGGAGCCTTGAAAATCATGCATCAAATATCTATTGGACTTCCAATGGGAACACTTTATTAGTTAGATCAATGCAAGGGTTGCACCATGGGGAAGTATGTAAAGTACACCTTTCATGAAAAGAAGAACTGTGCTTCGGTGATCTCGGAGAGAGTTCACACAGATGTGTGTGGACCATTCTCGGTTTCTTCAAGAGAAAAACATAAGTATTATGTTATTTTTGTTGATTTTTCTCATAAATGTTGGATCTTCTTGATGTAGAAGAAGGATCAAACATTCTCAAATTTCTGTGAGTTTAAAGAATTGGTGGAGAAAGAGTCGGGGAAGAAAGTGAAGGATATGAGGAGTGATAATGGTGGAGAATACATCTCTAACGAATTCAAATACTTCTGCAGCAAAGAAGGAATTTGAAGAGAACTCATAGCACCTCATAAACCACAACAAAATGGGGTCACAGAGAGAAAGAATAGGACGATTGTGGGTGCAACATGAGTGATGTTGCATGATCAGGGCCTCCTTGGCATGAGTACTTGGCATGAGTACACATGAAGAAGCTTTCATTGGTAAGAAACCAGATGTTTCTCACTTTAAGATTTTTGGCTCATCTGTTTATGTGTATGTGACCAAGAACGCCAGGAAGAAGATGGAACCGACTGCTGAAGTTGGGATATTTTTGGGGTACACAAAAACACCCCATAATTATCGTGTGTATTTTCCTAACAGCAAGATGACTGTTATGCGACGGGATATAAAATTTGATGAGGGAAAATCCATGTGGTTGTTGCTTGAGAGGGAGCTAGACTTGCATGCAGAGGAGGAGTTGATGGTTCCCAAATATGAGTCTCAATATGTGGATCAAACACATGAGGAGGTTCATGGAGTGGAGGAATCCACTCATGCAGATCCATCCATCAGAAATGGAATAAAGCGCATCACAGAAGCCGATAGATTGAGACTAGATGCTGCACAAAATGTAGGAGCCCCCACTTCACAACGTAGACATAGATAGTCTCCTGATTGATTTACTGGATACATGGCTCTCATGAGCAAATTTATTGTGACTGAACCATCTTCATTTCAGGAAGCAGTGCAGGATCCCACTTGGGTTGATGCAATGGTGGAGGGTAAGCTTTTAATCATTGTTCTTTATGTTGATGATTTAATAGTGACTGGTGATGAGCAGTTGATACACTCATGCAAGGAGGACCTTGCAAAGGAGTTCGAGATGAAGGATATGGGCCTCCTTCATTATTTCCTTGGATTGGAAATATGGAAGAGAGATGGTGAACATTTTGTGTCTCAAGGCAAGTATGCAATGGAGATATTGGGTAAGTTTCACATGGAGGTCTACAAACCCATGGATACTCCTCTTCCAGGAAACTGGAGGAAAGAGGATGCTACTTCTGGAGAGGTAGTGGATGCTACTATCTATCGACAGTTAGTGGGTTCGCTAATGTATCTAGTGAACATGAGATCAAACATTTTCTATGCGGTTAACCAGTTGAGTCAAGCGATGGTTAAGCCTACCAAGCTCTTTTGGAAGGCGGGTAAGCATGTCCTAAGATACCTGAGGGGAACATTTGAGTATGGTTTATGGTACAAATAGACGGATGAGGTGAAGTTGCATGGCTTCACGGATGTAGATTGGGTGGGAAGCCCAATGGACATAAAGAGCACATTAGGGGGGATCTTTAGTATCGGATCTACAACTGTTTCTTGGTACAACAGTAAGAAAAGATCTATGGCACTCAGTTCATCGGAATACATGGCAGTGAGTCAAGCTACATGTGAGGCTATCTGGATGAGAAAGATCTTGGTTGGTTTGTTTGGTTCTCATTTAGATCCGACAATGATTCATTTTGATAATCAGAGTTGCATTAAACTCTCGATTAATCCTGTGTTTCATGATAGATCTAAGCATATAGATATCCGATATCATCATATCAGAGATTGTGTGTAGCAGAAGATAATGTTGCTTTAGTACATTCCCACGGAAGATCAGGATGTAGACATTCTAACGAAGGCACTCACCAAGAGCAAATTCGAATACCATAGAGACATGATCGGGCTGAAGGATAATCCCTTTCTTGTTGAGAGGGAGTGTTGAGATTCAATAAGAAGATCCTAGTGAAATTATGCACCTACACTAGGATGGAGCCTCACGCTATTTTTAGGTGGAAGTTTATTTTTAGATGATGAGCAAATTCTATTTATAGATGTTGTCTATTTATAGATAGTGAGAAAATTCTATTTATAGATGTATGTCGACTATTATTATCCCTTAATAATAGTTGGACAATAATTTATCTATTCTCAATGAGCACTTGGAAATAGTTAACTGAATTTTCAAATTAGTTAGCTATAGGAAATTCGAGTTCAAAGGTTGTTTGGTGGGACATGTAAGTCGAATTAGTTTTAATTGAGTGATTCGAAGTTGTAACAGAGTTATATGTGTAGTTATGTGAGTTGTAAAGTAGTTTAACTCAGTTAAGTGAGTTAAGCTCAGTTGTACTAGTTGTAACCGAAATTACACTAGTGAGAGATCAATGAATTAATTATTAATTAATTCACAATTAGTGGTCTCACATGCAACTGAAGATTTACCACTGTTAACTACATGCATGTCAGATCCGGTGGAGACCCAGTTGAGATCACAGGTGAAAGGGACAGTTTGACTATCATTTGTGGCATTAGTGAGTGCACTCATGCAACCACACACACAATGGATGTGCCTATGAGGAATGTGCAGCCTAGAAAAGAGGGATTTTTTTCATTGAAGGGATTTCCATTAGTAGGGATTGCGCAGAGGAGGCAGGTTGTCTAGAGGCAGTGAATTGGCACATGAATTTGCCAATTTTTGTATGAAAGTGTGAGACGATTATATATTGTACTAAGAGCTCTTGGATTAAATTTTTGTATGAGATCGTTTCATGATCCATGATATATACATAATATATCATAGTGGGGTTTTTAGCTTTATGCTTTCCCAGTAAAACATATGTGTTATGTGTGATTGATCTCTCTTCTTGATATTGCAATTGGCGATCGTGTTTTTAAATTCTGCAAAAATTTTAGTAGAAGCGATTATGTATTTAACAATGGCATATAATTGTTAGATCAGGAGAATCTAGGCAATACATAATTTGTATTAAAATTTCTACAAACCTAACTACAAATGCACACTAATTCACACTAAAGAAACACACTAAGAAACACACTTTTTACCTAATGACACATTATACCAAGTTGATTTTAACTAACTCCTAAGTGTCAAAATATCCTATCATCCCCCTTAAGAACAACTTGGGATATGATTGAAGTATTTACAATGGTGACACAATAGGAGAAGGAATGAGGCATTATAGCGTATCCCCCCTTAATGATAATTTCCTAAACTCCTAACATAGATCAAAGTTTGGAAAAATTCACTTATGTAAGAGACTTTGTAAAAATGTATGCAACTTTATCTTCTGTAGGGAAAAAGAGCACTTCAATAAGTCGATCATGAATGAGTTTTCTGATGAAGTGCATGTGTATCTCGATGTGTTTTTTTCATTGATTTTGAACTAGGTTTTTAGAAATCTTGATGACACTCTGATTGTCACACTAAAGGGTGGTCAGATGTTGTTGTTGGAATCCAAACTCTGAAAGGATTTGTCGAAGCCACAAGGCTTATTGACTTGAATTAATTGTTTCTCGGTACTCTTCTTCTACTAAAGAAAGGGCAATATCTTGTTGTTTTCGACAGGACCAAGTGACAGGTCCTTAACCAAGGCTAAAAACATAACTTGCAGTAGAATTTAATTCATTAGGCTCATTGTCCCAATCTGAATTAGCGAAACCAATCAATAAAGGAGTCCCCCTTGAACAGTAATGTATCCCGAATTGAATTGTACCCTGGACATACCAAAGTATCCTCTTAGCTGCTTTCCAATGGCTTTCATGGTGTGTTTGCATTTATCTGGGAAAAAGACCAACAACAAAGGAAAGATCAAGATAGGTATGAGTCAAGTATAATAGGCTAACAACTAACCGACGGTACAAAGTGTCATCAATTTCAAGAGAAGTACATGTGGCATCAAGTTTGAATCTATATTGGAAGGGAGAAGGGGTTGGTTTATAATCGTCCATGTGAAAGTGACGAAGAAGGATCACCGGGAAGATCACCAATTTCTTCTCGTGTTGAATGAACCCATCTAGGAAGTGGTGGCGTTGGTGTAGGTTCAAGTTCAATGGACTCATCTAGAGGAAGGTAAGTAGGCAGAGGTGGAATTTCAACCTCACTGTCATCATCTAAAGAAGAAGAAACCAGAATAGGAACATAAGAAGGCACAAACGCTAAAAATTTCTTGCAGGCTGAAGAAGGAACAAACATTGAATTAGGCTCACAAGCCAATATATTTTCATAAAATTTAACATCTCTTCTAATAATAACTTCATTATAATGAGGTTGAAGAAGTCTATAACCTTTGACATCTTTAGAATAACCAACAAATATACACTTCTCACTTTTAGGTTGCAATGCTTTCCTTTTCTCATAAAGAAAGTGAGCCCATGCTACACTACCAAATACACATAAGTGACTTACATTTGGCTTAATTTTATTCCATTATTCTTCCAGTGTTATATTTTTTAGAGCTTTCGTGGGAGTGTGATTTACTATGTAATTTTCACAGTTAATGGCTTCCTCCCCATACTTTAGAATTAATCCCTTAGATTGGATCATACAATTAACCATTTATTTTAAAGTGCGGTTCTTTCTCCCATGTTGGAATATTATTTAATACTGAGATGGGGGGGGTGAATCAATATTATCTTTTTTCAACAATTTAAAACCACTTAATTATTAATTTTATCAAATCAAAACAAATGATCAACAAAAAGATACAATACATAGAATTTAAACATGGAAAACCCAACTTCACAAATGTTATTCTTGTTTTCAATCAATATTACATTTAATTTATGAGCTCCAACTCAAAGGAAACACCAATTCCCTGTTTTACTAGAAGCAACTAGAAGGAGGTTGCAACCCTCTAGATTTTACCAACACCTATTGGAGGGAAGCACCAACTCCCTAGTTTCTTCAGCTATAACTAAAAAGATGTTGCAAAACCTTGGTTTACCAACTTCAACTGGAAGGAGGATACAACATCCTTTGCATGCTCCAACCTGCCCTAGCACCACCCAGCCTCCCTTTTTATGATAAGTACTTCAATCTTCAAATATTCATAATCTTCTTTGGATTCTGCTGCATATCTTCATTTACTTTCTTGGCCTTTGACTTTGTTATTTATATTTAGATTTCAAGTACAAAGACATACCCTCTTTCAACAAAAAATTACGTTTATATAGTCTTCCAATGGTCATGTACAACTAAACAATTGCACCTTTTCAATATAGGAATGCAGCTCTTCATTATAAGTATGTGCCTTTTCAATATGTGATATTAATAATACCATTTTAATTAATACAATGTCAAAGAATTATTATTCCTTTTAGATTTCTTAGTCACGTTTTCAATTGGGTCATTAGATTTTGACTATCATGATTTAATTCATTTTTTACCTTACCATAGATAAATACCATCATGGTTTGCAAATACCATGTGCTCTTTCACTTTTTCCCTTTTTCTTTAACTCCACTTTCACTTTAACCTTTTCCTTTAATCGACTTTCATATGTACTCCTCTTTTACGTAAACTCCACTTCCACCTAACTTTTCAACTATTGTTATTTATTAAAGTCATATTTATATTTAGTCCACTTTCAATTCCACTTTTGTGTAAACTATGTTTCCACTTAACTTTCCCACTTTTGTATTTATTAAAGTGATACCAAGGTCACATTTATATTTAATCACTTACTAACCTTTGACATGAATGACAATTTACTCAACAATTGACTGCTTGAGTGGATCTAACCATTGGTGGCTTCTAGAAATTGTTTGGGTTTGAAGGGTTGTCCAAATCCAGCCTGGAAAAAATGGTGACCAAAACTTGCTACGAAATATCGACTACCATGTTGATTTGACAGACTCGAGGGTTCTCGATGTTGCATCAATAAATTTCCCTTTGACTACACTCTGAAATGATAGTGCACGAGAAAGAATTCAAGTGGGTGACTCACCAATATTCGTTATGTTCATCACGATATTGTCTCAACAGAATATACAATCACTAGGACAACTCGACTCGACCAATGTAGTAATTGAAATTATCTCATTTCCTTTATTTTCATTGTCTCATTCTTTCATTCTTTCAAAGCACTCAACCAGGCGATCCCTTGTATTTTGATAGTCCATTGTGTTCATGTAACTCAATATTCATGTAGCTTTTACTGCAGTTCCATGTCATACTCAACTATGGTACTACTTGTCTTCATGTTGACATCAATGGCAACACGATATTTCCATCATCCCAACAACACCATTTTGTTGTGGTGTATATGGAATAGTGTGTTGCATTTGGATGCCCTATGCAATGCAGTAACTTGTAAAATTATTGTTCACATATTCACCTCCAATATATATTCTTAACCTTTGAAGTTGATGTCCATATTTCTTTTCTACAACGGCCTTGTAGGCCAAAAACTTGTCAAAAACTTCACTCTTAAATTTTAGGAATTAAACCCAAGTGCATCTAGAAAAGTCATCAATTAAAGTTAAGAAATACTTTCACCTAGAAAAATAAAGAGAAGAAAGTGAACCACACAGGTCACTGTGAACAAGCTACAAAGGGGTTGAGGCATGCCAAGAGGCATGCTTGTAAAAATTGTCCTAAAGATGTTTGTCGAGAACATAACCAACACAAACACCATATTTTCATGAAACAAGAGGAAGACCAATCACCATATATTGATTACATAGTTGGTGCAATGAGCAATAGTTTAGATTACCAAACCACTCATGCCAAAGTTTGCTCAAGTCATCGTTATGAGAAACAAAAACTAATGGAAAAGATGATTACCCAAAATTGTCAAACTTGTACAACCTGGTAATATCATCAACATTTCCAATTGCAAGAACATGTTGAGGATATTTTAGATCCTTGATTACAACTTGGTGAGGTGAAAAATCTACGATGTTACCTTCACTTGAATGAGTGATTTGATATACTGATAAAAGGTTGCAGGAAAGACTTGAAACACATAATAAATCATTAAAATGACCATTATCTACCTGAACTATTCTAGACCCTACAACACTAAGAGATCTATCATCACCAACAAATATTTTCTTAGTGTTACATTCATTTAGAGCATAAAATATGGCTTTATCCATAACCATATGATAAGATTCTCTAGAATCAATAAGCCATTGACTAGAAGAAGAAGTAGAAGTTGCATTGAAGGAGAAACCAGAAGCAAAAATTGCATGTCCATGAGAAGAAGAAGTAGTAGTAGAATCAATATTGATGTTGTGCTTCTTCATCAGTGCTTCTAAAGCTTCCATATTCTTAAAAAGTTTGGACTCATCATGGCCATCTTTCCCACAAAAATTGCAATGTCTGTCAGTCTTCTTACTTTTAGATTTTTCTCCTTTGTCACCATAGAAGAGGAAGCTAGTTGAGAGGGTTTGGGACCCTTGTTTTGCTTGTTGTTGTGGTGAGGATGTTGCTTCTTGGTATTCTTGGATTTATATTTCTGCTCGACTACTGAGGATTTGTTGGAGGTACATGCAATGCTAATCAATCCAAGTTGTAGAATATTATCTTTCTCTCGAATCAAAACATCACAAAAGCACTGAAGAGATGGATTTTTATAAGAAGTCCCTAGAGCTTCTCTGGTGGCATAAAAGGTAGATACAAAAACAAAATATGCACTACAAATCCTAGAAAGAATAACATATATGCATCGATCTTCTAGCAGGTCTATTTTGCATTCTATACATAAGAGTCTAAGTGTTTTGAACTTAGATTAGTAATCTTCAATGCAAGGAAAATAATTTGGACTTGAGGTCATTAATTGATTCTCCAACTGGAGAGCTCAAATAATATTGTGTTTACCAAAGACAGTTTCAAGATTTTCGCAAGCATCATCAAGGTCATCAATTCCTTGAAGTTGAAACCTTGAATCAAGAGAGATGGACATTCCGATCAGTCCACGTGCTTCGTCATTCTTATTGGCCCATTTGACCTTCTTTTCATCATCAATTGGTGCTAGTTCTTTTACCAAGGTAATCTGGTACAATCATTTACTTCTTAATACATCCTCCATATGGGATTTCCATGAGAAGTAGTTAGTACTAGTAAGAAAAAGATCATCGGGAAATTCCATATTTAAATATGTATAAAAAGATGAAATTGATGGTCTGGATGGAAAGATCTCGAAAAAAATAGGCTATTTAAAAAAAAACACTAAAAGCGGACTTCGGAGGTGAAAGCTATGTCCTTTTAAAAAAAAGTATAAACGGTAACCAAAGAGCCACGTGCCAAGTAGAAGTTGGTCCATGTGGTGATACTCCTCCTAATTGTGTATATAAGGTCACTTTTTAAATAACTTACTTATGAAGTCACCCACTTTTATAGAATAGGAAGGAACCACATTTACAATGAAGTTACTTTACAATGAATGCATGAACTTAAAAAAAAAAAGTAACAAAAAAGAGACTTGAACTCAAGACCTCTTACTTAATAATGAAATTTTTAACCAAGTGATTTAGTGCAAAACATATTATATTGTTTAGAAGGAGGATGATTGTTGTTGTGAAACAAATCCTTGGAGAGATAAAAAGATCTTTTCACACAAGAAAAAAGCATCGCTTCTCAATGACAACAAGGGTTAGATATTGGTTAGCTTACTTGGAAAATGCAACTTTTCCCTGTGTTTCAGATTTACCGAGATCGCATAGAGCGAACGACAAATATCATACACAGATAGGAAAACCATTTTTTCTTTGTTTCTTATTTGTTGAGATCACACAGGGTGTAGGGCAAAGAGTATACACAAATTTAAAAGAGTAGCAACTAAGAAATAAAAAATAGAAAATTGAAATAAAACCAAAATTTATCTCTGCAAATTTTTTGAAAAGGGAATATTTGAGCTTTATACCTCTGGATCAGACTGAAATGGTTGTATCTTGGCTGAAAAATGGAAACCTTTTCTAGTGAAACGAAAAATCATTCCTAACTTAAACAAGTGGTTTGAATGCAATGGAATAGTCCTCTCAGCCCATAAATGTACGAAAATAGTAGAAACCATAGATGTGACAACACAACTTCATGATCTCGATAAAAAATGGGAGAAGGTCTTCAAATGCCCTCTGATACCATGTTTGAAAAGACAGGTAATCCAACAAAGGACAAACACCTTTAGTAACCACCCACACAATGGGATCAAATATCAACACATCGATGTTTTGGCATGGTAAAACCCCTATGGGGAAACATCCACGACCCCAACCAACATGGCCACTTGGAGCAATTTATTAATGCAAAATAAAAATATTACATAGAGATTTACAAGAGATTTTATCACAATCAATCATCAACAAATGACCCTCCATTCTCTTTAAATAGAGATCATCGACCAATCGGGTGCTAAACCATGGATCAATGTAGACATTAAGATTGAGGAGAATATGAACCATCAGATCACTCTCTGTCAGGAACATATCGTGACCATCAGATTACCTAACTACAAATGCATACTAAAGAAGCACACTTTTTACCTAACGACACATTATACCAAGTTGATCTTAACTAACTCCCAAGTGTCTAAATATCCTAACAATAAATCTCTTTTTTTCTCATTATGACTACTCACACCTCTCACAGTAACAAGTACAACTCTCTCTCTCTCTCTCTCTCTCTCTCTCTCTCTCTCTCTCTCTCTCTCTCTCTATATATATATAAGGGTGAGACATAAGAAGATTCATTCGAGTATAATGTAACAAAATCCAAAAGTATTACATAATGGAAAGGTATGATGACCTATTGGATTTTTTTGAAGATAATTTGGGGGAAGATGCCATCTTTTTCAATACCCTAGTGCCTTTACATATCCAAAGTTTGATCCAAAGGCATTGGGGTCTAGGAGATGTGGGGGGGTGACCAAAACTTTGGGATAGTGGATCAACTGAAAAAGGACAAAATAAAGTTCAAATATGGTACCTTCCTTATATGCAGATAGTATAGAGAAAATCTCAAACAATTCCTCTATCCAAATCACAAATAATTTGGAGTAAAGGAAAACAATAGCACTATCAAGTCTCATTCATCAAATTTATGTTTCCATGAAGCTTCAAGAAGAGTCTACCTATGCAAGAAGACCTAGGTTTTGTAAACTCAACATTCCATTTTCACCTTTTGAATGAATGTTTCAAGCCCTTTAATGTCTAAAAGTTAGATATCAATGGTGAGTGGGGAGCTCTAAAATTTTCTCTGAGTTCGGTCAATAGTGAGTTTGTAAGAGGAAGAGGGCTTCAATTCAATGAACTTGAAGGAAAAATTGCATAAAGAAGAATCCAAATATAAATTTGGTTCATGAGGAGGATATATGAATGAACTGAGTGATGACATGACTCGTTGAGTCCTCACTTGTAGATCCATTAGTTACAAAAAAATTTAATCCAATATGATATCTTAGATAAAGAAAACATGGGAACCATAGTTGGGGTAGGATCCCAAATTCCACATTTTGGCTTTTGGTTGATTGGCCTTTTCCTTTTTATTAATGAATATGTTTATAGGGTGCTTAAAATAAGATGGTCACGGGGAAATATGTTATTGTCACCATTTCATCGGAACCCTCACTTTGACCCAAGGATATAAAAATACTACAAGTAGCCAAATTGGGTCAAGCTCCCAAGCTTACCCTTGGAATTTTTTACAAAAGATATCTTTAAATAAATTGGTGACATAATTGGCTCCTATATAGACATATATGATAGTTACAAAACTTTGAACTAATGCACAATTGCTAAAATTTTGGTCGAAGTAGACCTACAAGAGGGCTTGGTAGAGGAAATTCTACTGGAATCTGAGGGAACAGGGTTTTTTCAACCCTTAGATTATGCCAGTCTCCCCTTTAGGTGCACTAGATACCACTCCTAAGGGCATGTAGTAAAGGAGTACGATCTTAGCTTCACAAGGAAGATGTGGGTAAGGAAGGAAATAACCTTAGTCCCAACAAGTCATAGTAGTGAGACTAAGATTAAATGCCCTGCATCAAGACCATAAGAACATAAAAGTGTCAAACTATCCATCCACCTCGATTGACCTTTAGATAAACCTTTTGGAGTAGTAACAAAATTGACTAATGTACCAACAGGTGTGCTTGTCAAACCATTTGCAAAGAATTTTTATTTTGATATTTAGAATTGTAAGTAAAAGTATGTGAGATTCATGATCCCCAAACTCTCCTTTCTCTAAGAATGGGGTGTTAGTAATCAAAGGCTAGGGTAGGAAATCTTATCTCTATAAAATCTGGAAAAATGATGATATTAAAACCCTATATTTTCTACTCAACTGACTGTAAAATAAATTGAATCCATAAACCAAGAACGACTGTTACCAATAGATGGAGGGAAGACTACCTCCTCTAATATCGCCATATATCTACTAGGGTCATGACAACCATCTATGGTTCTATCGAAAGATGGAATAGAGGTAAAGTTAGATCAAAATGTGTTTAAGGAGAATATTCATACCTCGAGAGGAAGAAAATACAACCTTTTTATTGCTTAGAAGAAAGCAAAAAATCAAATCCTGCAAAGGAAACATAAAACTTTAGATAGGGCTTCTAGAGAGAGTTGTGTCCATGAAAAGGGTGCCTTGTGATTGTGATGTCCTTCATTATAAGGGCCCTAGATATCCCTTAAAAGGATTTTGAAGTTTCACAATCCACGAGTCATCCTTACTCAAGAGATAATTGGAGAAAGTGTTAAAATTCAAGAAGAGGTGGGGAATTTATAAAGGACCAAGAGTTCTTAAGTTTATACTTTGAGGGAAGATCGAGGACTTTGATTACTAGTTGGAGAAAAGGATCCTTCAATCTAGCTAATTTAGACGCTTTTATCTTGGGTATTGGTGCATGTTTATTATCATGAGAACTAGGAGAATCCTTTTATCTCATCAATATATATCGTCCCTATGGAAATAGGGTTGAATTTTGGGAAAATATATTGGACCATAAACAACTCGAAAATGAAAAAAATCATCCTAGAGAGGACTTTCATTTCACCACCAACACATGGGAAATGCGGGGTAGGGATGCTAAATAAGGCCCTCTAGATATATTTTTTTCTTCATAAGATGGAGGAATCCAAACTCTTGGATTTGGACCCTACAAATTAATTCCCACTCAGAAAATTCAAAGAGGAGGTGAACCTAGAATAGACAAGAGGTTGGACAGATCTCTCATCTCTCTCCCTCTTATTACATATCAAGTTGGAATAAGAACTTGGGTGGAAACATGGATTGAATATTATCACCACCTAATTCTTCACCAAATAACAAGAGGAACTAAGAAACCTCCAAGCCCCTTTAATTTCTACCCAAATTGGTCATTGGAAGAATAATTTAGAAACATGTTTAAATATGAATGGAAGCTTTATGATGAAAGGGTAAGAGAATCAACACACATTTAATTTAGTAACTCTAATCTAAAGGAAATAAAAAGGAAAGAACATTAGAGGATTTTCCTAAAACATCCAAAGATGATCAAGCTCTAAAAAACATAAGCAAACACTAAAAACATTTAAAATAAGGAGTTGGACAACCTCTCATATGAGGGAAGAGGAAATTTGAAACTATTAGAACAATAAAGAAGGAAGTTATTAATAGAAAAGGAGGAAATCCCAGAGACTTAAAAATGGAGCAATTGGGTTGGCCAGTGGAGATGAGAACACAACATTCTTCCACAAAGTTTCAGACCATGGACAAAACTTGAACACAATCTGGGAGATGACTAAGGAAGATGACTCAAAAGTTATATCATTCAAAGACATAGTATAAATGGGTGTGGCTCATTTTGGAATCATCCACAAAGCCTAAGATACTATAAACATATCATAAGTTATCAATATGATATCATTCTTCCCGAGTGTGATGCACCCATCGACCCGTGTACTTAGAGAATTCACCTTCTTAACAAATTTTCAATTTTTGATATCATTGATCATTCAAGAAGCGTGATACACACACATGCAATAATCAACAATCATGATAAACTATAAAATAAATGAACAACATGACATGCATAAAATTAACAACAAGCATGCATGAAATAAGCACATATCAAAGACAATTGATACACAATGGAATATAAAGTATAGAGAAAATACAGAGAGCACTTATATTTTGAATAAACATTCACCAACTAGTTGCATACGTTCGATGTTCCACCCAACCTTAGGCTTTGTTTCACATAAACTCTCTACAACATGCCTACAACAGGCCACCCCCGAGCCGAGGCTATGAATCCACAAGGACGGGTCCTAAACTGACACTTGGTTTCCCAAACCAGTCAACAAACAAACTCTCAAGGTTTCCTCAACCACACAATAATCCTAATTTACCAGCTCTATTTCCCCCTCAGCTTGCAAAACCTAAAGAAATGAGCCCCCTTCACTGCAATGTAGTCCCTCATGTTGTTCCACTTCTTTTCCAGGGCTCTAGTGTTACTTTCTAGGAAATTTTTAATGTTGTAAACTTCAAGGATCCTTAGTTGTGGACAGTTCTTTCACAACTGTCATCATTCTCATGCACAAATGCATCCATTTCTTACCAGAATAATCAACAAATACCTACAACCAACAAACAATGGATCTTTTTCTCCAGCCAATCATTTTCCATGCTCAAACCCCCAACAAGAGTGAGGAATGAGGAACAAGTAACAATGAACGGAAAACCAAAAAATGATTAAGTAACCCCCAAATAGCTCAAAAGCAAGGTTTATATAATCACATGCAATTAACAACTACATGGCCTCCCCAAGAAGCTCAGGTAACTACTTTTCCCAACTAATCTCAAGATGGATGAATAAAATATAACAAAAATACTTAGTCCTTTTAGCCCCCTCTCTCATGGAATTATATCCCCCTATTTATGTCCTTGTCCCTCTTGCACCTAACAATGTATTTCATTATTAAACATATTCAAAGTATTACATTTTCAAGCTCTCCGAACTTTTTAACTTTACAATAACTCTGACCTTTCATGAATAAATAAAAATGCATTATTAATCTAATGACTCAAAACTGAGGTATTACATTCCCCTCCCCCTTATTTTGGCACCATTCTCAATGCATATACCAAAGAGAAATCAAAATTTCAAAAATATTCAAAGAGTTGCAGGTACTCTTCTTGCATGGCATCCTCATGCTCCCAAGTAGCATCTTAAAGATCGTAACAAGTCCATTGAACCTTTACCAATCCTATGTCTTGATTCCAGAGCGCCTTGACCTTCCTTTCCAATATGTGCACCAGTTGGACTTGAAATTCTCCTTCTGGCTCCACCTAAATCAAATTCCAATTGATAACATGATTGGGATCATCTGCATAAATTTTCAACAAAGAGACATGACATACATTATGCACATTCATGGAAGCATGCAATGGAAGAATGTATGCAACTAGGCCTATTATGTCCAATATCTCAAATGAACCATAGAATTTGATTGCTATCTTGGTACAACTACCCAACTTAAATGAGTTCTTCTTGAGTGTCACTTTCAAAATCACATGCTCTCCCACTTTAGATTATCTAGATGTCATGTTCTTATCTACATAACTCTTTTGTCTATCTTGTGTTTCTTTCAAATTCTATTTAATTTTAACCATTTGGTCTTCCATATCCTTAAGAAAATTTGGCCCAAGTACCACTTTGTCTGTTGGGTTATCCCAACTCACTGGAGTATTTCATTTTCTACCATATAGAGATTCAAATGGGCTCATCTTCAATGAATATTGATACCCATTATTGTAGGCAAACTCAACCAAATGCAAGTAATCTTCCCACTTAGATGGCTTATCCATCACATAAATTCTTAACATGTATTTAATCACTTGGTTGACTCTCTCTATCTTCCCATTTGACCGTGGATAGTATGTTTTGCTAAAATTCAAATTTGTACCAATTCCCTTAAATAATCCCCTCCAAAAGTTTGAAGTAAACTTTGTGCCTCTGTCTGAAACAATTTCCTTAGGTATTTCATGCAACCTAGCAATTTCCATCATATAAATTTATGCAATATTAGTTTTTGTATGAGTTATCTTCACGTGAACAAAATGAGCAGCCTTTGTCAATTTATCCACCACTACAATTATTGAATCATGTTGCCCTATTTTCCTGGGCAATTTGGTAATAAAATCAATGGTTACTACTTCCCATTTCCTCTTTGGAATTGGTATTGGTTGTAGCAAACTCGTCGAGTGTCTATGCTCAACTTTCACTCTCTGACATTGTCACACACCTGACCCCTAAGTACATTTTTAATGGATGGGGTATAAAAAAATTTCCTCGGTTCCACATCTTCTTGAATCCCTCGGATAAGAGCATTGTTTCCTTCTACTCTCCAAGAGCTTTCCAATGACTATAAACTCATCCAAAACTTAGTGTTGGTTCGAGAGTTATGGCCTTCAGAAGTTTTTGGGGTGTCATTGGTGAATGGTCACAACCTTTTCCATGTGGCATCCACATGGATTCACTTTCCTTGTACCATCTAACATGGCATTTTCGTGGCCTCGATCATCATCCTTTGGAAATGACATGGTCGTGGAAGAAGGGTTTACATGGGAAAGTCTATGCCAATTTACCGTGGGTTTATTCACTTCCCCAACCTTGATGCTTCTTTTTTTCCCTTTTTCCTTACCATGCAACTGGCGTTGGAACCTAGTCCACCGGACTTTGGCCTTTCCATGCTTTTTTGTTCAACATTAAATCTTCCCAGAGAGTCGAAGTCCTAGAGCCTCTCTCTACTCCAGAATCTATGGTGGATTTTTGTCTACCTTTGAATCTAACGGTTAAGATTTACCTGCACTTACCACATCACTTGGACTTGACTAGAGAGGTGGGGTATGACACCTAATTCATGTCCAATCCCATGAGAACACATGGAGCTATCCAGACACGCCATATCACCATGATTCACACGGGCCCATCCTATCAGAGCTTGACACTATAACCAGGGAAACTGCAGTGCTTTAGTACTGAAGTTTCCCTGGTTATAGTGTCAAGTTTCATTTGATAGGAAGTGATTTGTCGCAGGAGGGTCTTGATGTATCCCCCATCAACAACATGAAATAGTTACAATATTTATAATAAAATCACAGAGTAATTTTAGGATTGAATCAGGGATGACCAATGAGATAGGAGGCTTAAAATACTACAGAATTTGGTTGATGCAATAGAATGCTTCTTGGATGAACTTCTCTCGAACATGGACATGACATAGGTCTTGGAAACACTGACTCAAAATGAAAGATCATAAGGACAAAGTTTGTAAAAGGGAATGATCGACATGAGACAAGTGGATTTCCCAACTTTGATGCAAAAGGTAAAATATTTCATGTTCGAGAGTGACTGCTGCCATTAATACAGATTCAATTATAGATTCCCTTCCCAATACCCCATGTTAGTGCTCAAAATGGTCTTTTAAAATTTTAAGCGTTTTTAACAAATTCATGCTTAAATTGTCAAATCCTTTTGATCATTTACCTTAGGTCATAACTTCCAAATTCATTATCGAGTTGATGATTCCTATTCATAAATTTTTCCAAACTCTTATGACATTTGATCTATCTATTTACTTTGGCGCTTCAATGGTTCAACCACTTTTCTCTATTTGAAAATCCTCTGGAGTCCCAAACCCCAGAGTCCTACTACGTGGCTCCGACCTTCGACCCTTTTAGAGATTGTGTCTTAGCACTCCAAACACTCGGAGTTGCAAAGTCCTGAACTCTTGAAGCAGGTCCCTCTTGCGTACATGGCATTTTTCACGAGTGTTCCAACTACCATCTGCCACCTAGAAGATATGTGGTGATGACACCACCTTGACATGTGGCACCCATCTCTCTGACCTTATACCACATACGATGAGTCGACAAGACAGGTGTCTTAGCCATGAGATGACACGAATCGGCTCTATCATACAGTTGGACTCCACCGTGTACTTTGTCCACATTATTTACTAACGTCACTCCGAACTTTGGGGAAAATCCACACCTTGCATTTTGAATCACCCAAAGTGGGGTTTAGCCGAAGAGAGGAATAATGATCGGATGACCAATGATCTTCCCTGGTTTGATCCAACGGTTTAAGGGGATTTGTGGCTCCGTGCTCTTGCAATCCACGCAATCCTAATTCTTTAGTCTCGGGGGTAACCGAATGGGAGGATCATAAGGAAAAATAATCGCTTGATGTCGGTCATCCCTTCCCTTACTATATCCTTCCACTAAAACTCGGTCTAACAGTAAATAAGGATCCCAAAATATCCTTAGATCCACGACTCACATTACTTCACAAGTTCGGTGTTTGGAGGTTCCAACCGTTTACCACCCTTTTTTGCCCGTAGTGGTCAACATTGGACTGACCACGACGTAGATCCAACTGTCATGGGATATCCTGATCATCCTAAGATCTACATATTGCATTACTTCGCGACCGAGAAGTGGATTAGGGCTTAACAAGGGGATGAATCCCACGTTAATGGGTAAATTACCTCCAATGTCGGTCAAGCATCAAGTTACCGGTCTGACAGGTCACCTTCGGCACATTTAGGATGTTGCAATGTTCCTTCAGCCCGGAGCTCCAGACTCCCGGAGTCCTGAATAACTTAGCTCCTTTTTTAGTGTAGCGAAGGGTTCCATGGTCCTCATCCTATGGAACTTTGTCAAGCTCCATAGGCTACACTCCTAACTCTTAACCGAAATTCAGTTAAGGTCATGGGCATGAGCCCGTGGTATTTGGGACGATTGGTTTGAAGGAAGTGCCTTCCATTCACAGAACTCAATTTCTATAACAGTGAAATGTATTTTTGAGGGATCAACATGACTATAGTAGTCCTGTGAAGTCTGCCTAAATATAGAACTGTGAAGTTGATCCTTAGAAAAACACCTTGAGGAGTTTCCCACCTAACACAACGTCCAAAACTTGTCATCTTACAACCATTCAAATGCAACAGTTTAGAGAAGAACAATAAGCATTATTACCATCAATTTCACGCGAGGCGCATTTTGACATAATATCATGCCATCACCCTCCTATATCTAGGAGGTACATGTATATCACAAATACAAGCATTCAAACCATATATTTCAATTCAATTGCACAGGGTATATGAAATACTTATCTATTACAAGTTGCAGCCAGCCAACTAAATGTGGGTGTTCACCTCTCCACCCAACCATAGGCTCAGAGGAATTCACTCTTATCACTCTGGCCACCCTTGTGCCAAGCCATGATATCACTATGGAAACTTCTGCAAATTTCTTAGAGATCCTCTCTCTGTCACAACCTCTGTGAGGTTTATCAGGTTCTCCCTCAGTATCAAACTCACGACCTTGTTCTCGAGTCAGGTTTTATAGGTTCTCTCTCCAAACCCAAAAAAGGTATTGGGGAGTTTACTCTCCTCCACCTCTCTGGTAGCAGTAGGAGTCTCCCTTTTTCCCCACTAAGCTCAGGGACTCCACAGGTTTATCATATGCCTTCCCAGCTGGATTTTATTTGTGCAAGAGAGTCCCTTCACAACTACACTATCCCTCGACACCCTCTCCTTCCAACATTGGTTTATTTCCAACCAACACCAAGCCTGTGACCCTCTTTATATCTAGTTTGTGCTTTGGGTCTTCTATGCTCCAGTTCAAAACTCTTCCATGAGTTCTTTGATCTTTCTATTGCATGCACTAATGCATTCCTTTCAGTGATTCTCTTCCCCAGAGATCGATTTCCTCCTTTGGTTCTCTCTAGTAACAAGAACAAATTAATCTTCCAGTTATTCTTATGAGATGGAGAGCCTCATGCGCTCTTCTTCTTTCTGAATGGTATGGTTCCCATTCTTTCTATGAATGGTTCTTATCTTTCATGCCCTTTCCTTTTTCCCCAAGGAGGTTCTAGACCTATCTTTTTCCTTCTTTCAGAAGGAACTCGAGTCAATCTGGGCCTGCAGAAAAACTACACTCTATGGTAATCATAAATAATGATTAATTACAAGTTGGGGGAAACAGGGGTATTACAATCCCCTCCCCCTTAAAAGGAACACCGTCCTCGGTGTTATTTATCAGTAACACTTGTCATGCCTTTGTCATTCAACTGCTTCAGAAATATTGATCCTCTTTCTTGGTCATGTCATTTCTATAACCTTGGCCTTCGTCGCTTGCCTTCAATAATTTTGGACAACTAGCATATTAATGACAATTTCATGCGAAAACATCTTACTGCTCTTCAAAATTCAAGAGGAAAAAATTCATAATTTAGCACAATACTTATCTATGTAGGTCATGGATTTGCATCCATATGGTTTTCTTGTTATATTGGCTCACTTTTTTTCCTTGACACCCATTTTGTGCATGATCCCAATCAATAGTTTATAATAATTATCAAAGTATCCTCTTCCTTGTGGTCACTCACCCTCTAGGCCTGGGCTCAGGCATCCCCTTCTTTTCTATACAGTCCCTCAGGTGATCCATCTTTCCTTTCCAAGGCTTTCTCGCACAGGAAGATTTATAAATACTTTGTTGATCCTTAAAGTCAAGGCATCCCTTAGAATTGCTCTATTGAGGCATCCCTCCGGCTTGTGTTGCCACAACACAACATATTCTAGGGTGATCATGGCTTATCACAGGGTTCTCATATCTCAACAATAGCCTTTTTTATACTTTCCATCTTGACAACCTTCATCTATCCTCCCTAGACAGATCTTTTTAGTCTCACCTGTATCACAGATATACAAAAATTATGAGATATTATCATCAATTTCAAATTTATAATTTTTCTTACAAATCTGTCACCCACAAATTTCCAAATTTCACATTTATTTTCAAATCTGTTCCACACAAGAACCAGATTCACAAGTATGGGAATTTCCTTCCCATAGCAGTTTGTCTCAATAGGAAATTGGTCTTCCTTATGGGCTTACAACATTGCCATATCTAAGACCCTTTTCTTCCTACAATTTCAACATCCCTCAACCAAACAAATTTTTAGTTTTCATGCACATTATAGTTTCATCGCACACTTGCAATGGCTCACAAACAATTTCATAACTATGCAATCTAACAATCAAATTCATTTTCTCAAAAAGGAAATACCCTTATTGCAGTTTGGCTCAATAGGCAAGTGGTCTTCCTTATGGGCGTACAACACTTCCATATCCAATACCCTTTTCTTCTTGCAATTGCAACATTCCTCAACCAAACAAATTGTTAGTTTTCATGCACATTATATTTTCAAAACTATGCATACTAATAGTCCAAGTCATTTTCATTTATTCAAGGGTACAAAGAAAAAATAAATATCATTATTTATGTATGCATCCTTTCAACATACCAAATGCAACTCAAATATCAAATGACTTTAATCAATGTGCCAACATTCATGGCCACATTCATACCCAATGCACCCTTACATTGATTTCAAGTTTGCCACACTTTATGACAAGCACTTTTCCATGGTGAGTTGGAGCTTAACCAACCTCTGCACCATATGGCTTATTCATTCTCATTCACTCTTACCA
>ML793564.1:37482-48261 GCA_009831015.1 Picea engelmannii
GAAATTTCAGTGATAACACACCCAAGCATTCGTCCTTCATTATTAACCAGGGTGCCAACACTCATGGCCACCCAAATTCTCTTTCCTTTAACACCTCTACAATTCAAGTAGAGTATTGGAAAGTCCTCCTTCCTTAATGGGAAATCCATTGTCTACCCTCTTATGCAAACATGCATTTCCTCTATGCATTCCATGCAATGTGCTAACTATGAGCACCTTGATTCCCAATCTCCCTAGATTGGTCATTGTACCCATGGTACTCCTTACTCGTGTATTTTCTTGCAAGGATTATAACTCATCCTTAACTGGCATAGACTTCCTCTCTTTATTATCGATATTCTTATTTCTTGAATCTTACCCTACTTGGGTAGCAATGACATACAATAGCCACTCAAAATTATTCGCAAATCAGTAAGAATTAAAATAATTTAGAGGGGATTCTTACCAAATCCCTCCATACCTTATGCCACGCAAGCATGCAAGTTTTTATACTTGTTCTGGCTGCTAGCACCCTTATTTTATTTTATTTTTACCTCATCAGTAGTGCTCCATGGGGCTCCCAAAGTCCCTTCAACAATCTTTCAACAACATCCTTCTCATAGTCATCCTCTGCTTGAGGTTGTCCATCATTGGAAATTGTCTTTCTCAACAACTCCAATTTATTTCTACACATGACATACATCACAAATATATTAGTCGTCATGTAAAATAAAAATGATTGTATCATAACATTCAAATCAATAAAGCATTTTCAGATATGTCCTAGCATATCTTTATGCGCTTCATCACATTATCCTTAATGTTTTAATGAGTGCAAAATAAACAATTCTCAATTATTTTTATAATCATACAATCATCATTACTATGGTGTCAACACATTTATTTTCATCACCACACCAGTTTCTCATCCCATAGAAAACATAATTTACAACAAGAAAGGAGTTAAGGGCTCTTCCCTTTTCTTTTCTTTTTCCAACTCCTTATAAACAGCCTGGGATTTTTCAATTCAGTTGAGTTACTCCAAGGCCTCACTACCCTTACCCATCCATGGATTTAACCAAGTTTATACATGTTTGTTCATTTTCCTTTTTAACAATTGTACTTGTCTCCACAACTGCTCTTTTAAGACAACTCTATTAAGAAATTCAGAGTTTTTAAAGTGAGAAAAGTATTCCTCCTTTTCTCCTTCTTTTCTTATGCAATCTACTCCCTATTTGGATCTTCCTGCTTTTTTTCTTGAGCAGCCTTGGTTAGGCTCAACCTAACCTATTGGATACATCAACATGCTCCAATAGCGATTTTTTTTTCATAATGCATCATGAACATGTGCATCTTGCACATTACCATTCAATTATTAGAATGATGAACTTTCATTTGTTAATATTCCATTCAACATTCATTTTGTTAGTCTTCAATTCTCAACAGTCATTAAGGTTGTGACTTTGTTCTCCCGACAGAGTCTTTACACAGTTCTTCCACAGGGAACATGTTCGGCATGCAACTTCCTTATTTCATATTCATCATTATCTTTGGTGGCCTCAACCTTGCGTTAGCTTAAACTGTTTACCAAATATTCGATAAGGAATATAAACATGCATCTTTGTTATGCATCCAGATTATTTATCCAAACATGTTCCTTGTTTTTTTAACTTACATCAATGATGCACTTAAACGTATGCATAATCATAAGCCTATGTGTATCTACCATAGGTATACTTTACAACTCACATACATATTTTCATTAAAACCATTTAACTCAAGATTGTTCACAATTGTTCTCATGTGATCCTCAAAGGCATAATCATGTTGCCTTTTATCATGACAACAGAGCATCCTTGCTCATTTATTCTTTCATCTATTTATACTATCCTTTCCTAAGGGAATGGAACACATTCTCCCTCAAGCTATAATTCAAAACGAAACTTCCATGACTCTTCATAATAGAGTCAGCCATGCATCCATGGTATTCATTTAATCTTAGCAAGTCCAATTCTTGTGTTACATTTCACTCATCCAGGTAGTCACATTATGCCTTTAGTATACATATACTCTTACATCATACATGTGCATAACTTGCACATTTAATAGCATTCATATCTATTTGGTCTTAATATCAATCTTCATATCAAGAAACCTCACAATGCTTTAAATCCATGCACTCAAGCATATACAAGCATAGCCAAACATTCATCATGCAAGCTCATTGCTTTCACCTTTTCCATGTCATTCATACACATGGACATATCAAAATTCCAGATCCTCCTTCGAGTATCTCCCAATCATTATTATGATAAGTATCATAGAGATACTCATCACTGAGCTGCTCTCTCTGCTGAGAGCTTGCAGTCATTCACATGTTATCCATATGGAAATTTTAACAGACATAATCATAACTATGTCCCCCTTTCCATACGACAACAACCAATAAGGAGGCATTTGTTTTTTCCTCAACTAATATATAGTTATTCAACAATCCAAAAACACCATCTAGGAAATTCCAACAATTCCCAAGGCAACAAGACAACTCATCAAGCTTATTTTTCATGCCTCAAACCAATTTTGGTTAACAGACCTTTTATCGAGGGAATCCTTTTCTAGATTCCCTCTCACTACTACTTGAGCATACCAAGCCATACCTTATAAGGATAACATCCACCTCTGGATGTTAAGTTGACCCACTGGTCATCTAGAAGTGCCCCAACACTTCCTTTACCACATTCAGGATCAACATTTCATTAATTTGTCTACCTTCTATTCAACAACAACTAGGGATGGACGTTACTCTCCTCCTCCCACAGGAATTTCAACAGATTAGTTTTCTATCCACCAAGCAAGGGAGGCTGCAATGATTTCTCACTCAATCACTCCATATTTCTACAGCTTTGTTTAACAACTTGATTATAAAAACGCTCCCCAACAATTCCTATACCCAGAAACAAATTAGTTTCTCAATTCCCTTCGGAACCAGAGAATTGCACATGCTCTCCCTTTTCAGAAAATCGTCACCACACCCATTCCTCTTGCATAGACATGCCCTTAAATACTAGGGATACACACACCCCTATAAAAACCATGAGCTTTTTAACTTGATCATGTAATTCCACTTCTCCCATGAGGTTCATTCTCAGTCCACGTGACTTATTTTATTTTACAAAGAGTGATTACCCCAATAGGAATTTGTTTTTTTGTTATGACAGGTCAAGTAGGATGATCTCACCTACTTCCATAAGGCATATATACATGGAGTATTGTACTCCTAATGCCAAATCCTTCATTTAATCAACACTTTTAATTAAAATATGCTTCATAAGCCTACTTTTTATGCAATTCCTGCCACATATTCAATCCATTTTCCTTCTGGACTTGAGTATTCCTTAAAATAGGTTTATGCCATTTGCATCCAAGTTTTATTATTAATCCCCCTCGACATAATCCCAATTTTGTAGGACTGGCTATCATTTCCCCAAAACAAATGATAGGCTTCTTCTTCCATAATCTTAACATGATTCAATCTTGTTGGGTAAAATCCCAACTGAATTTTAATCTGCATCCTTCTCCTCTAGGAACTTATGTAGATAATTTCCATACGATAGTAATACTCTCAATAGGCTCATCTTAGCCTGGGTAAAACAGTCTTATGATTGTTCTCCAACCCATCCAGGCATGTGTTTGAATCATATTCTGCTAGATAGGGTAGGGTAGGGTTCCCTCTCCCTTGAATTTTTCTAAGAAAGAAAAATCACTTGACTCTTTTGTGAGCCCAAGCAGGCCAAGTGTTGTTTCCTACTCTGATACCACTCTATCACACCCGGCCCCTAAGTGCCTTTTTAAGGGATGGGGTATATAAGAAATTCCTTGGTTCCATGGCTTCTTGAATCCCTCAGATAAGAGAACCATTTCCTTTTTCTCTCTAAGAGCTTTCCAATGACTACAAACTCATCCAAAACTGAGTTCTTGTTCGAGAGTTATGGCCTTCCGAATTTTTCGACGTGTCATTGGCAAATGGACACCACCTTCTCTATGTGGTTTCACTTTCCTCATACCATCTAACATGGCACTTTCATGGACCCAATCGTCATCCTTTGGAAATGATGTGGTCGTGGAAGAAGGGTTTACAGGGGAAAGTCTTTGTAGATTCGTCACGGGCTTGTTCACTTCCCCAACCTCGATGCTTCTTGTTTTCCCTTTTTCCTTACCATGTGGCTGGTGTTGGAACCTAGTCCTCCAGACTTCGACCTTTCCATGCTCTATTGTACAACACTAAAGCTTCCCAGAGCCTCTCTCTACTCTAGAATCTATGGTGGAGTTATGTCCACCTTTGAATCTAACCGTTAAGATTTACCTGCACTTAACACATCTCTTGGACTTTACTAGAGAGGTGGGGTCCCACACCTAATCTGTGTCCAATCCCATGATAACACATGGATCTATCTAGACATGCCACATGACCATGACGCACGTGGGCCCATCCTATTAGATCTTGACACTACAACCAGGGAAAATTCGGTGCTTCAGCACTTCAGCGCCCGACGCTTCAACCAATTTTCTCTATTTTCAAATCCTCCAGAGTCCAAAACCTCAGAGTCCTACCACGTGGATCCGGCCTTCATCCCTTTTGGAGCTTGTGTCTTATCACTCAAAACACCCAGGGTTCTGAAGTCCCAAACTCCCGGAGCGGGTCCCTCTTGTGTACATGGTGTTCTGCACGAGTGTCCCTACTACCATATGCCACCTGGTAGATACATGGCGATGATGCCACCTTGACATGTGGCACCCATCTCTTCGACCTTATACCATATATGATGAGTCAGAAAGATGCGTGGCTTATCCATGATATGACATGTGTCAGCTTTGTCATACGGTCGGAATCCACCATGTACTTTAGCCATGTCGTTTGCTGACGTCACTCTGGCCTTCGACCTTTGGGGAAACTCCACACCTTGAATCCTGAATCACCCAAAGTGGGGTTTAGCCGGAGAGTTGAATAATGATCGGACAACCCATAATCTTCCCTAGTTTGATCCAATGAATGACAGGGATTCATGGCTTCATGCTCTCGTGATCCACACAATCATAAGTCTTTAGTCCCAGGGGTAATCGGTTGGGAGGATCATAAGGAAAAATGATCGCTTGTTGTCAGTCATCCCTTCCCTTACTTTATCCTTCCAGTAACACTCAATCTAATGGTCAATAAGGATCCCAAAGGATCCTTAGCTCCATGGCTTGCGTTACTTCACAAGTTCGGCATTTGGGGGTTCCAACCGTTTAACACCCTTTTTCTCCCAGAGTGGTCAATGTCATACTGCCCATGACATAGATCCAACGGTCAGGGGAGATCTTGATCATCCTCAGATATATGGCTCACGTTACTTCATGACTGATATGTGGATCAAGGTTTAACAAGGGGATGAATCCCACGTTAATGAGTAAATGACCTCCAACTAATGGTCAACTGTCAAGTTATCGGTCCGACAGGTCACCTTTGGTGCATTTAGGACATTGCAATGTTCATTCACCCTGGAGCTCTGGAGTTCTGAATAACTTAGCTCCTTTTTTAGTGTAGTGAAGGGTTCCATGGTCCTAGTCCTATGGAACTTTTTCAAGCTCTAGAGGCTACACTCCTAACTCTTAACCGAAATTTGGTTAAGGCTGTGGGCATTAGCCCATGATCTCTTGGATGACTAGTTTGAAGGAAGTGCCTTCCATTCACAGAACACAAGTTCTATAACAAGGAAAGGTATTTTCGAGGGATCAACGGGATTGTGGTAGTCCCATGGAGTCTGTCCCAACCCTAGAATTGTGAATTTGAATGTTTGAAAAACACCTTGAGGATTTTCCCACCTAGCATAACAACCAAAACTTGTCATATTACAACCATTCAAATGCAGCAGTTTAAATAAGAATAATAAGAATTATTACCATCAATTTCATGCAAGGCACATTTTGACATAATATCATGCCCTCACCCTCCTATATCCAGGAGGTACATGTATATCACAAATACAAGCATTCAAACCATACATTTCAATTCAAGTGCACAAAGTATATGAAATATTTATCTATTACAAGTTGCAGCCAACCAACTGACTATGGGTGTTCGTCTCTCCACCCATCCTTAGGCTCAAAGGAATTCACTCTTATCACTATGGCCACTCCCATGCCAAGCCATGATATCACTAGGGAAACTTCTGTAAATTTCTCAGATATCCTCTCTCTGTCACAACCTCTACGAGGTTTATCAGGTGATCCCTCGACATCAAACTTGTGACCTTGTTCTCAGGTCAGGTTTTCTGGGTTCTATTTCCAAACCCAAGAAAGGTATCAGAGAGGTTACTCTCCTCCACCTCTCTAGCAGTAGTAGAAGTCTCCTTTCTTCCCCACTAAGCTCAGGGCCTCCACGGGTTTATTATATTCCTTCCCATCTAGATTTCCTATGTGAAAGAGAGTCCCTTCACAGCTACATTGTCCCTCAACGCCCTCTCCTTCCAGTACCAGTTTCTTTCCAGCCAACACCAATCCCATGACCCTCTTTTGCTCTAGTCTAGGCTTTGGTTCTTCTATTATCCAAGTCATAACTCTTCCATGAGTTCTCTAATATTTCTATTGCACGTGCTAATGCATTCCTTTCAACAATTCTCTTCCTTAGAGATAGAATTCCCCCTCTGGTTCTCTCCAGTAACCAGAACAACTTAATCTTCAAGTTCTTCTTCTGAGTTGGAGAGCCTCACATGCTCTTATTCCTTCTAAATGGTATGGTTCCCCTTCTTTCTATGAATGGTTCTTCTCTTTCACGCCCTCTCCTTTTTCCCCATGGAGGTTCTGTACCTGTTTTGTTCCTTCTGTCAGAAGGAACTCGGGTCAATCTGGGCCTGCAGGAAAACTACACTCTGTGGTACTTCGAGCTGATAGTTTTATGTCTCCTCAACCAGACTCTCCATACGTCCATTCATTGGGGTAGTTGAGTTTTCAACCACCAATCCTTCTTTCATTAACTGGTTTTTCTTTTGGATCATGATGAGGCTTTTTATTTCAGCAAAGAGAATTTGGTTCATTTGACATAATGAACCCTCTCTACAGTTTCCTCGCTCTTTCCTCTAGTGATATCATGGCCAGTACTTCAAGGCTTCACCCCTACAGTAAGTTTTTGGCAATCTAAACAATAATACATTTACATTGTTCACATGCCATAGCATGGTAATCGTAAATAATGATTAATTACAAGCTGAGGGAAACATGGGTATTACAGGCATTCCATACATCTACCAATGTAATCAACAACATCCTTCTTCATTCCTGGCCAAAAGAATTGGATTCTTATTGTTGCAATTGTTTTTTGGTAATCAAGATGTCCAACATATAGAGCATTATGCATTTCTTTTAATACCAAATTCCTTAGTTATGTGAAATCATGAACATAATTTTTTTTTATGCATAATTACTCCATCTTCCTTCATCTCATACTCTTTAAATTTTTGTTGTACATTTTCCCACTGTAAGATTTATTTTACCTGTAGGTAATGTTGGTGTGTAACAACAACATCTAAAATTATGTTCTTTATATCTAATATGTGCCCACTAATGGTTGTAGCATGCATAATATGTACCCTTCTGCTAAGAGCATCAACAACTTTATTTTATTTTCCTTTGATATGCTTGATATCAAAGTCATACTCACTTAAAAATTCTAGCCATCTTGTTTGTATGACATTTAAAGTTGGCTTCTCAAAAACATATTTAAGACCATTGTGGTTTGTCCTTAATTCAAATTTCTTCCCTATGAGATAATGACTCCACATCTTTAATATATGAATTATGGCAACAAGTTCTAAATCATGTGTGGCATAATTCCTCTCATGTTCTTTAAGATTTTTGGACTCATAACTAATGACATGTCCATTTTGAGTGAGGAATCCACCAAGCCTTTCTTTGCATGCATCTATGCATACCACAAAATTTTCATTTGGGTCAATAATATTCAAAATAGATGCACTAGTTGGTAACTCCAAAAAATTAAAATTTTCTTTTCACTTTGTTTTCCATTCAAACTTAATTCCCTTCTTTTTTAAATAAGTGATGGGATGGACAATATTAGAAAATCCTACTAAAAGTCTCTTGTAGTATCTGACTAATCCCATGAAATATTTGACTTCTAAAATATTCCAGGGTGATGGCCATCCTCTAATGACTTCAATCTTCTTTGGATCTACTGTTATGCCTTCCTCTGAAACAATGTTCCCCAAATAATGGATTTTCTTTTGGTAAAAGGAGCACTTGTTTGTCTTGACATATAGTCTATGTTTCCTCAGCAATTGCAACACCAATCTCAAATGATGTTCATGTTCTTCTTCTGACTTGGAATATATAAGTATGTCATCCAAGAATACAATGAAAAACTTTTCCAAACAATTTCTTAATATGCCATTCATTAAGCACATAAAGACACTTGGTGCATTGGTTTGTCCAAATGGCACCACTACAAATTCATAATTCCCATACCTGGTTCTAAAATATATCTTATTGATGTCTTCTTTCTGGATTCTCACTTGGTGATATCATGATCTCAAGTCTATCTTTGAAAATATATTTTCTCCTCTTCGTTGATCAAAGAGGTCATCAATTATGGATAGAGGGAATTTGTTCTTCACAATGTCTTTATTCAATTATCTAAAGTCAATACATAGCCTCAATGTTCCATCCTACTTTTTCACAAAGAGTATTGGTGCTCCCAAGGTGAAACACTTGGACGTATGTACCCTTTCTTCAACAATTCCTCTAGCTACATTTTTAATTCTTTTAATTCTAGTGTACTCATTATGTAAGGTGTCTTTGATGATGGGGAAACTCCTGGTACTAAATCAATAGAGAAATCTATATCCCTCTTTGGTGGTTGTTGGCTTTTAACCCTCCTTGGATTTGTCTTTGTCTTGTTTAGGATTCCTTATGGGTTATTTTGGTTCTATCTTACTATCATAGTTTGACCTTGGTTCAGATTCAATAAGATCTCAACAAAATCCCTTTAAAACTATCGACCCCTCTAGTAGACCATAAGGCAACGCAGTACATGGATCGTATTGTGCATTCTCACTTGAGATAGCTCTATGGGTGGTCGTAATAATCGGGTGTTTGCAACCTAGGAACGAGTGGAGATCTATGGTTGTACTATGTAATCTTTATCCAATCGGTCTAAAATCTACTTATAACAATCATTCTATCCATGCATGTGGAATTCCAAATCTAACTAGTTAATCCATTCATCTAACATTCACCAATTAATCAACAATAAATACTCATACATTCATTCACATAACACATGTGTTACCATGGTTCACCCCCTCTTGGGATACTTCCATAAAGATCTGTATCTCAAGCTTTTATTATGGTTTAGAAATATATCATTTCTTGCGTGGTTACAATCTTAGGTATCCTTCTTTCCACAAACTCCTTGATCCCCGTGAGGTGGACTAGATCGCACCAAGATCCTCAGCCTCCAATCTAACCTTAGAATTGAGTCGTTGACTACCTCCCTAGCTCACCAGCTTAATGACTCATACTGTGCTTACAAACATCTCTTCCTTTGGGTACCTTTGTACATCTCTACCCCCTCTGTGTGTCTATGTACAACTCTAAGTACTACTTATTTATATCCTTGGCTCACCATCAATTCTAATACATTATAAAAACCCTAACCCTAGAATTGTTATGTCTTCCTTGCATCCACATCTCGCTTGCTTATCTTACATGTGCTACTTTTCCTTCCCGTTGTCCTTTTCTCCTTACATTCTTCTCCTCCAAAAATAACCTTTCTTCCTTACTAGGCCTATATCCAACAGACCTCCAACATTGAGATGTGGCTCATCCTAATCCACTTAAACTTTGTGCGCTTCTTCAATATCTCCTGTGAGAGCCTGGAACTTGTCTGTGAGTTCCTTTGCTTGCATTTGAGCCTGCACGGTCTTTTCTCTGAGTGTGTCCAATGCTTCGGCTGCAATCTCGTCGTTGATCATCTATGCGCACTCTGTCTGAGTTTGTGCCATGTTCTTCTTTGCCTCTTCTGCATGCACAATGACCTCCTCTACCCGCGCTTGGAGAGGTTCCATTTGAGCTTTTCTCTCCTTCTTCTGTGTCTGCGTGGCTATGAGTTCTTCTTGTAGCTTCTTCATATCCCATATTCCTTTGACATGCTCAGTGATCGACATCATCTTTTGCCTCTACTTGAGGTCTTGGATAGTTGCGCTTATCTTCTCCTCTTCCTGGTCCCACTGTTGGTGTTAGGGTCTTAACTCGCACATAGGTAGAGCAATATATTCGGATGTAATAAAGGTCAATATTAATAAGGCCTTTTAATAAAATAGAATAAGGCAGATGTAAGAAGACCTAATAGAAGCTTCCGCTTATAGAAGGATCTTCCTCTAGATGCTTCTCTTGATAGACATATTTAGTATAAATAAGGGTCGAGGGTATGAAAACCCTAACTTGGAGATTATTGTAACAGAGCACTGCTCGACTGGAGGTTTCCCCCTCGAAGAGACCCGTGAACATTTCTTTCTGAATCAAAGTGTTATTTATGTTGTTGTTATTATATCATTTTTGTGTTATTGTGGAGATTATGCTGGTTATATTACTGTTATTCTGCCCTTTCTAACATTTTATTTATGATTCTGCATACTTTTTATATCTGGTATATTACAAGTGGTATCAGAGCACTTTCCTTGGCAGAAATTGTGGGAATTTTTTTTTTCAGGGTAGAGACGTATTCCGACATCTTTAAGCCACATAAAT
>ML793564.1:82245-111120 GCA_009831015.1 Picea engelmannii
CCCAGGAGTTAATGATGCATTCACCCTCTGAAACCGCCATACCGTCGAGGGCACACGTGGTGCTACCACAACCATTTTGGAGGATTTCAAACATTTCCAAAACCCAAAACCTCTTCAATCAATATTCGACACCAATAATGGTATCGGGTTGCCTCCATGGACTGTCGCGCTGCCACGGGGGGTCTACTATCCCTCCACTAACCTGCCACTATGGCAGTCTATGTCATCATTACCATGTCACCTAACACGTGGAGTCCACATCATCTTAACATCATTGTACAAAAAAGTTCCCAAATTTTTCCAATATCAGCAAAATTCATAATTTCAAGAAACGTCATTCAACTGCCCAAGCATCCTCCAGCTTGGCCTCTACAGAATTAGAAATATTTCAACCTAAAAGTCAGCCCATACAACCCAAGCACTATAAATTTCACTCTAATACCAATATGTGATGCACCCATCTACCTGAGTACCTCAAGAATTCATTTTCTTGACGGAATTCCAATTTTTGATACCATTGATAATTCAAGAAGCATGATACATGCACATGAAATAATCAAGGAGCATGCTAAACTATAAAAGAAATGAACAACATGACATGCATAGGATTAACAACAAGAATGCACGATATAAACACATCACAAGGAAAATTAATGCACAATGAAATATAAATTATAGAGAAAACACATAGAGCACTTATCTTTTGAAATAAAAATTCACCAAATGGCTACACACATCAGAGATTCCACCCAACCTTAGGCTTCGTTGCACATCAAATCTCTATAATAGGCCACCTTCGATCCAAGGCTCTAAATCCATAAGGACGGGTACTAGGCCGACAATTAGTTTCCAAAACCATTCAGTAAAAAAGCTCTCACAATTTCCTCAACCACACAATAATCCTAATTTACCAACTATCTTTCCCTCTCAGCTTGCACAACCCAAAGAAATGATCCCCCTTCACTACAATGTAGTCCCTCGGGTTGTTCCACTCCTTTTCCAGGGCTCCAGTGCTACTGTGCAGGAAATATCAATGTTGGAAACTCCAAGGATCCTCAACTATGGTAAGTTATTTCACAACTATTGTCATTCTATTGCACAGAGGCATCCATTTCTTCCTGGAATAATCAACGGATACCTACATCCAACAAACAATGGCTTTTTTTCTCTGGCCAATCATTTTCCATGCCCAAATCCCCAACAAGAGTGAGAAACAAGGAATTAGTAACAATGAATGGTGAACCAACAAATGATTGATTAACCCCCAAATAGCCCAAAAGTGGGGTTTATATAATCACATGCAATTAAGCAGCACGTGACCACCCCAAGAAGCTCATGTAACCACTTTTCCCAATTAATTTCAAGATGGGTGAATAAAATATAATAAAAATACTTAGCCCTTTTAGCCCCCTCTCTCGTGGTATCATAGCCCCCTATCTATGTCAGTGTCCATATTACAACCAACAATGTATTTTATTATTAAACATATTCAAATTATTACATTTCTAGGCTTTCCGACCTTTTTAACTTTACAGGAACTCTGACCTTTCATGAATAAACAAAAATACATTATTAATCTGGGGACTAAAAATCAGGGTATTACACTGAGCTTTGTGATAGAGGAGCACAATGAAAGGCCAATGAAACCTCTTTCTAAGGAAGAACTCCAAATGGTTCTACACAACTTCAAAAGGGATAAAAGATTGAGGCATGTCTGCTAGCCCATATAAATTTTTGTGTAGTTTTTGGACCTAATTGGCAATGATCTACTAAGGGTTATCGAAGAATCTAGATCCATGGGAAATATTTTGGGAGCGTTCAGTTCCATGTATTTGGTTGTCATTCCACACAAAAAAAACAAAATCCTCTTATGATTATCACTCTATAAGTGCATTTATAATATTATAGCAAAAATAATTGCATGGAGAATCAGACGCTTCCTGGAAAAATCAATATGCTTTGAACAATTTGGATTCTAGTGAGATAGATAAATCTATGATGCAACTGAAGCCACTCATGAAGGTTTGCATTCCATCCAAACTAAAAAAATTCCAACTACAATAATAAAATTGAATCTCTCAAAGGTGTGTGATAGGGTAAATTGGCTTTGTCTTAGACAAATGCTTATCGATGTTGAATTTAATATTTAACAAGTAAAGTAGATAATGAGTTTTATTTCTGATGTGTCTTTTTTTATACTAATCAATGGTTCAACCTCTCCCTTCTTTAGAGCATCCAATATTCAAGGTAAGGTTTTCCTATGGCTCCCCTCTTCCTCATCATTATTGAAGGGTTTAATAGAGACATACTTGAGGCGAAAAGAACAAGTAATCTAAAGGGGATCCAAATAGGTAGAAGCTTGTATCTAACCCATCTCTTTTTTGTTTGTGATGTTTTTCTTTTGGGGGATTGGTAAATAAGGGATTCTAATGCCCTGAAAGAAATACTTATGGAATAATTTTTTAATACAGAATTATGTTGTTCCATGTAGTATAGAAGATTGGATTAGAAACCCTTCTAAATCCATAAAAAATATATACATTATCTAGAAATCCATGGTTGAAATTTTTCCCTTGGTGGGAACCTAGCTAGTTTGGAAGAGTCGGAAAGGTCACAAGGTAAGATTTTAAATTGACCCCTCAATGGGGAATGGTGAAGACTTAAAACTATCGAAAGAAGTGATCAACACTATGAATATAGAAGGTATATTTACTTTAGCCTCAACAACGTCACCAGACACCTCTTCCATCTGGTAGCAAGATTGGAAGAAGGTTGATTGGTTAGGAATGGTAGGTAATGATCATATTGAATGTGAATCCTACATTGCAAAACTTAAGTAGAATTGTGTGGGAATAAAGGACTCACATGATGAGCGGGTTTGTTCCACGAACCCATCCTTAGGCCTATATACTTAAAATTAGGTCATGGAGATATGTTTACTCCTGGAAAACAAGAATATTCTTAGTGGAGGTGGAAAGATATCTAGAATATCAAAGCCCCTTTAAAAACAAAAATATCAATGTGGTTAGTTGTTAAAAACAAAGTTCTAAACTAGGAAAGAATTATGAAGAGGAATAGAGAAAGCATAATCAAATGTGTTCTTTGAGAAAAAAATATGAACAAAATATCACTGATCTTCTTGTCACATGTCCCTATTCCAAATACATATGGAATGAGATGGACTCCTTTACTAGTAAGAAGGATAGTTGACAAGGGAAATTTGTAGAAAAGTTTCTAAGGATATGGACACATGACCCAATTTTATAAGGAAATGAAATGCCTTTCTCTAATAATCTTCTCGAGAATATGGATAGTTAGGAACTTACGAATATTTGAGGATAATTTCATTCCTCCAATTCAATGTGCTACTAAAAAAAAATCTATTTATGAGTGTTTTAGATGTGTCTGAAAAACCTTAGTCCCTGGGTAGTTGATTCATCCTCAATAGACAGTTTTGGAGCTTTGGGGTACTTTGATGGTGCTAGCCAAGGAAACCCCAAAAAGAGTGGAGTGGGAGCTTTAATTCACTGCCAAGCAGGGAATACAAAAGATCTAATTCTTTTAGGATTCTTATATTTTCATCAACTAGGTGAAAGGAACAATCAAAGTGGAAAATACAGTCTTATCCCAAATCTATGATGAAATTAAAAAATGCTTGACAATGTTTAGCTTAGTTTCCTTTGAACATGTATACAAAGGTCTTAATAGAGAAGTTGATAATCAATCCAAAGTAGGATTACATGTGGCCAAAGGTATAGGGTTGGTTCAAGGTCAACGATGGCGATCATATTCATGAAAACAACTTCAAGATTTTCTTATAATTCTTCATGTACCAATTGCTCATCAAATAAGGAGATGTTCTTTCTCTTGGTACTTAGATTGAACTCTAAAGAATATTTTGAATAAGTTTAAGTCAACTCTATCCATTTTTCAATTCCTACATCAAAATGGATTTGTAATCTTCATAATTCCCAAATTTTGTAAATTTTGTGAAGCTCCATCTCCCTTGTTTATCTCACTTTTATCCTAATTTATTTTTTAGGAAATCAAGGATATCTTTGTTTTGTGGTCAAAAGTAAAGAACATTTTTTCTTCATCATTAGAAGATATACTCATTCCATGTAGTTACAATTAAATTGGATCTATCTATGTTTTTTCTATCTATGAGATTTCTTTTTAGATGGCCATCCTTGAACTGTAATATGGACTATGCTATCTTTGTTTTCTAAATCTTGTTGATCCTATATGGACTAAAATATTTTTTTGTTCTTGTCCTCATTAAGTAGAAACAATTATGTCCATTGGATACAGCTTGGGTGGTTGGGAGGAATGATTGTTACCATCCCCACCCATGTTCAATTCCTCATGACTGACATGTTGTGCCCTTAAATGGGTTTATAAGATGCTCTTGTTGTTGAACCCCAATATTCCGAAAATACTCGACCTCCCTATGTTCTCTCTTGGATTTCAGGGGAGTTTTCCATGGACATAGCGAGCATCGATATCCGGTGTTGTGAACCACATGAAAAAAAAATTGAAACAATTGTGGACTTTTTGACAATCAATGTTTCCCTAGGCACTGCTACGAAATTTTTGGAATGTATTTATTTTCATCGTGAAATAGTAAATAGGAATTTTTACCTAGGAAAAATTATATAGGTGAGTGGAGTGATTAGAAAATATTAATGAACATACCAAATAATCTACTAGTTATAACCCACTCATACAAAAGGGATTGTACCTTTAGAGAGACGCATAGAGGTTCAGAGATGCTTAGCACAGAGGATGAATAAGATGTCTCCTTGCCCTTTGTGTACTCAGGCTTTGACATAACCACATACTCAAGCTTATGTAGTCCCATGGCTTGTGCAAATTCACATTCTTTTTAGCTCTACTTTGTGTTGAAGTATTATGTAGCTGCAGAATATATTCTTATTGTATTTGTTCAAGTCAAAACCCTAAAAGAATAATGATAAAGTATATTTGTAATGTCGTCTTAGGAAAATAATTATTATTATATTTTGTACTTGCAATATGAGAAGTCGGCCCTGCTAGAAAAAGCCAAAGTAAATTATATTTGCCAGAAAATACAGGTCAGCCTTGTGGGAAAATTTCACTTGAAGAATAAGTATAAATGAGGTGATGCCTTACTTATCTGGTGATCACAATTCACACAGTTATAGTGCAAGTTTGGTGGAGAGCTTCAGTTGCAACTGCAGCTACAGGAGGAAGGATAAGGCACATTTCTTGGTCTTGGTTGGTCTCTCTCTCATGCTCTACCTTGCTAAGGTAATGCTCCAGGGTTTGGATTGTGCCTCGGTGTATATCTTGGTGTATTTATTGGTATAATACTTGGTGTATATTCTAGTGACAAGACAGAAGTCTAGTAGTAGGGTTTCCCTTGAGTAGAAGGGTTATCTAGGACATTTCTCTCTAGCATTGTACTAACATTGTACTTGGTTGATGAATCTATATTAAAGAAGTTATGTTGGGTTTTCTTCCCCAAGAGGGTTTCCTAGGATATATCTATGTGTGATGTGCTTGCAGGTGGCACATGTAGGTGCCTATGGTTGGGTGACGATGATGTAGCATCGTCTATGGAAAAATGAGCATGTAAAAGTAGTTAAATTGCTATGATAAATCTAACCCTAAATAGTTTTAGGAATATTTCAACATGGAATCATAGTTGGTTTCCTTCTGATAGGTTAATTGCATGAAGGAAGATCTTGAGATTTACCCCGCCACTACAATTTTCCACTACAAATTGCCACAGTACCATGTCGTTGCACAATTTATTTTGTAAGCTCATTGAGCACATTTTCTAGGATGTTTGGCCTAATTCCTTCACAATTAGGTGTTCCCTACCCCATAACATCTCCAGCTACCTTCAGATTGCAAGTTGGATCACTTTGAAGTTTTAGGGTTCGTTGTTTCTTGGCGTTGTTGTTGGATGGTGTCGTTATTTTCCACTGTTGTCGGAGGTATGTACTTGTATATGTTTAAATGATATCACTATCTTGAGGGTGATTGTAGGAGAAGGGATCTTTTTTCCAAGCAATAATCGTAGATCCAGAGGGATCTCATATCCACCACATTCAGAGGAACAACACACTCTAGGTTTGATTGTTTTGATATGCCTCTAATTGTTATGGTATTATTGTGATCTTATGAACATCTAGTTGTATTTTGATCTATTGAAGTTATGATTATTATACTAACCTCTGGTCAAAGTTAAAGTTATAAGCTGACTTTAGTCAAAGTATTAAGGTTGATATTTTAGAGTTTATTTTCATTATATTCAATAACTCAGATTTCTATCAAGAAAGCATATTGTCTTAGTACAGGGGACAAGTTGGAGAGAATACTTTTCATCTTGAATGAAGGAGACTCGGAAGAAAAGTAACAACACTCATTCTTGGAGATAAAACTTCAAGTTCCAAGTGTGATTGATTAAATTGATAAGTTTTTGACTTGCACATATCAAGTTTGATAATTTCTACATTACAAGTAAACACTACAGTTGTGTCAGCAGTCTTTGAAAGATTCTATTAGTGCTAGGTACAGTAAATACTTGGTAGCATGTGATTACTATTGATATAAATGGTTGTTGTACTTGTTTGCAAGATTAACTAACATCTCCTCTAGGAGATAATTCTTATTTTGCTTCCAAACATGTCACCTTGGTAAAGATATGATGATTACCATGAAATTGTCCTTCATTCTTATTACCATAGATATGTTCTTATGAAAATGCTATTATATTGGAAATATTTTTGCTCTTGTTGTTCTTATCTCGAGAAGGCTATCTTATAAATTCCATGGAAGTTACCATGGATATGTAAGTGTTCCGGAAATGTTACCACGGAATAAAGTCACCAATGACAGTTGTAGAAGGAAACATATTAGATAGCCTCTAGTTTGAGACATGGAGCAGACTGACAATAAGGAAGATTCCATTTCCAAGCAGTGACAACAAAGCCAAAGGAGTTTTGGACATCATGCACTTAGACATGTGTGGACCAATGACACCCACTTCACTTAGCAGGTATGTACTTTATGTTTCATTTATTGATGATTTCTCACATAAAAATTGGATCTATTTCTTGAAAACAAAAATTAAAGTATTCAGCAAGTTCAAGGAATTCAAAGCCCTTATATAAAATCTTTTTAAAAACAAGAGAAATACTTTGAGGTCATATAATGGAGGAGAGTTCACATCACATGACTTCAAATCATTTTGTGGAGAATCTTGGATTAAGAGGGAGCTCACTACTCTTTATAGTCCTCACCATAATGGTGTAGTAGAAAGAAAGAAAAGAATGATGACAGTTGCAGGTAATGGCATTGTACCAAAAGAGCATGTTCAAGAGAAATTAGTTGTGAGTTCCAAATGGATCTACAAGACAAAACACTTATCAAATGACAGTATCAAGAAGTACAAGGCAAGATTTGTGGCTTGTGGTTTCTCCCAAAAAGAAGGCATAGATTATGAGGAGACATTTGTTCACGTGGCGAGATACACTTCGATTAGAAATACACTTGCGATAGTTGCAGTAGTGAAATGGAAGATACATCAAATGGACGTGAAGACAACTTTTCTGAATGGTGTAGTGGAAGAAGAAGTGTACGTGGAGCAGCCACAAGGATTCGAGACACATGATAGGCAGACACATGTGTGCAAATTCAAGAAAGCCTTGTATGGATTGAAACAAGCACCTAGGGCATGGTACAGTAGAATTGACAACTTTCTGATGATCTTGGGTTTTACCAAGAATAAAGAAGATCCCAAACTTTACTACAAGGTTGAGGATAGTAGACCAATGATATTACTATTATATGTGGATGACCTATTTCTAACAGGGGACGAGAAGATCATCATTGAGTGCAAGAGAAAGATTGCATCAGAGTTCGAGATGAAAGACCTGGGTATGATGCATTATTTCTTGGGTATTGTTAGGCTCCCAACAACTCCCAATAATGTTTTTACAAAATTTAGGGGTCCCCATTCAAGTCCTAGAAAAATCATCTTTCTTATTGTGTTTTGATTTTGTCTTGCTTGGTTTGAAGAAGTTGATTTGTTGATTTCCTTTCTGTGACTTTTTGTGTTGCGTGTTTTGATCGATTCTTTGGATTATTTGAATCTTTTGGTTCTCTGGATATTCAATGTGGTGTGCATACTCAGATGAACTTCTTCAAATTCATTTTGCAGCTCAAATTTCTTGAAATAAGGATTATTATGATCTTTTGTCAGTTTTGTCTTTGTTTATCTTCAAAGAATTAATATGTTTTGACGTTGTTAAATAATTCACGAAAAGGTTTAATTTTTAAAAGTTTTGATGAACAAAGATAAACTAGAAATTGAAAATTGCTTAAGGAATGGATACAAACATTATTCCAGCATTACATGCTTTAAAGCGTGATATCCAATAATTAATTAAGTTTCTATCTGTACATTAATTGGTGTGAAAATATTTTGTATAGTTTTGATATTTATTTATTTTATTTTAATTTATTTTATTATTTTATTTCTTTAGTTACGTAACCCTAAATTATAATCTGTTGTGATTTGTTTGTTTTCAAATATTAGTTTCTTGATATGGAGATGGATTTATACAAGATTTATACAACCAAATTTATGTAGATGATTCTACAAACCTCAAGGAAAACATCAACAAACTGGACGAATTTGGGTGAAATCTGAATTGACCAACAAATTCAAAAGCCATTTTTTAGCAAATCGAGAAGAATCTGAAAAAATGGTTGAAAACCCATCTACAGAACATGTCGTTTTACATTCCACACGAGCCGTTTTCTCACAAAGGGAACCATTTGAGAGAAATTATTTTTGTTTGAAACGAAATTTTCCTAGATTGGATTTTGCGTCGATCTTCAGGAGGCTAATTTAAACTCAGTTTATGAACAAACTGAGAAGAATCTCAAAAAACAGTTGAAAACCCATATGATAAAAGAACGTATTATCTCTCTTGCAGACCATTTTGAAAACAAATGAATATTTGTGAAGATATCATTGATTTTCTAAACAAGTTTTTCCCAGAATTCGTATTTGGCCTTTTTGATTTTGTAGTTGATTCATGATGACGAATCTTCTTTTTTGGTTGATGGAGGATTCAACCTTGGTTGAGAAAAAAATATAAAACTATGATATTATTCTTGCAAGAGGATTCCAATCTTTTGAAAAGAGTGGAAACTTTGCACTGTTATAATATCAATGCTTGAAAGAGCTTAGAATCTACACAACTGGAGATATTCGAAGCCAATAATAAATCCAATTTTCATACACTATTGTAATAATTTGAAGGTTCATTGTTGTCTTTATATATTAATTCAATTTTAATTTAATATTTTATATGAGCACTATTGTTAATTTCATATATTTTATGCTTATTTAAAACTTTGTAAAACTATCTTTGCGGGGTTGGGCATATTTAAATCAAGATTGGATATTGGATTCGAGTGGACTTGCTTGTAGTTGTTGATAAATGTTTATTAATTCAATTACAATCATGTCTTTGTTATAATTACTATTACATTCGAGAACTAATTCTTTAATGCAATAGTAAAATTAATATTGAATTCATTCATTAGTAATTAGATTTAAGTATATGTATCAGAGGTCTTGGTAACTGTTTCTTAAGATTTTCATTTTTCCATATATGTTTTAACTGCTACAAATTATATGAATTGTTTCTATGATTGGTTAGCCTATCTTAACCTTATATTCAATTCCATTCAATTCACCTTTTCTCTTAATTAAAAGTGGGACGATTCCTTCTCTTAATTAAGATAGTTTAGATTTCTTTTTGTTGTCTGCATATTAAAATATATTGCATTTGCATTTATGAATTAATATTGAAAAGTATTCTTTCAGGGAGTAATTTATAAGAGGTTATTGAACCCTCGTATCAGTCAGAATCACCACACCAAATGGATAAGGGCCTAATCAGGGCCCTGATCGGGTGATCTCCTTATGATGTTGATTATGGTCAATTTTGGCCATCAATATTTTTGGTGCTAGAAGGAGGGCCACCGGCAAGGAAGCCCTTTTGAGTTATTTTTCTTTAATTTTGATCATTTTTAAAATGACTCCTATCACTATTATGGAACATGCTTTTAGTTTTCCTAGGTCTACTGGAAGTATTTCTAGAGAGACAACAAATTTCTTGCGACGACTGAGCTTCAATGGAGAAGGTGAGATTTCTTCTAATTGTCAAAATTTTTAATTTACTTATTATTGTAATTTCATTAATTTATTTGATGAGCACAAGATGTGCATACTTTTTGCCACTACTTTCGAAGGAAAAATCCGAAGTTGGTTTGAATTTATGCCAGCTAAATCTATTCATTCATGGAAACAGTTTACGAAATTATTTCTTAATGCTCATCGGAATTATAATTACATAAAACTTTGTTTAGAGTTAGAGAATCTTTGTAGATACAAAGATGAAAGTATTGACAATTTCTTTTCTAGATTCATGTTGATTTGTTGTATATTTCATAATAAACATCAACTTTATGAAAAAGCCACAATTGATTGGTTTTTTTATCTTAACTCTATTTCTGACGTGTACGATGATGAATTTAAAATTACACGTGTTGAAAACCATATTAGCTCATCAGTCAATGTCGATTCAGGGTCTAATACTATTGATTCCATTGCTAATACTAAAATTGTTGGCCTTCAACAAAGTTTAGAATTTTCTAACATGCACAATTTCAGGAACAAGAGAAAAGGGATGACAATTCAATTTTTATATTAGATGATAATTCCAAAATTCTTGTTGAAATTGATATGGTTGTAGACTTTGAAACTGATGAAGTAAGTTATGATTGCATTGTTGATATTTCATTATCTTCTTATTATCATGAATCGGGTTCCTTCATCTTGTTACAAAACTCATCATTAGATCAGGATGTTTCTCTTGAATCAATTAATGTAAATTGTCTTATTGATAAAGAAGCTTTTAATTTTTTGTATTTTGAAACATTTTACTCTTTGTATCCAAATATTTTTGTTGATCTTAGATTACATTCAAATATCAACAATTTTCAAGTTAATAATATACTATGGTCATATTTTAATTTGATGCAAAGTAGTAGCTCTAATAAGCATGAGAGAAATCTTGCTATTCAACCTAGATCATTTCAAGGTCATAAAGAAGAAAATAATCCTTGTACAATCGTCACTCATGAATCACATGCATGTCTTCCTTCTTCATATTTTGTCATACAAAATATTGATTTGGTTTGAATTTGGAAAAAAATATGATCTTCTCTCATTTTATTGATAACACTGAGATATTTAACGAAAGAGAATGCTCATGTTTAAATTACATTGTGAAAGAAAAAATGAGAAAATTTATTACAACCATTGTCTAATGCTTATTGGTGTCCTTTGCGATTTAATATTGATGACGTTTCTTTAAAAGAAACATTCTCAATTCAATCCTCTTTTCATTTTCCAAATAATCATCCTCTTATGCCTTGTTGTGATTACAATTTTGATGAGAAAAATATTTTTTATAAAGAAGATATTCAAACTTTAAACACCTGCCAATCTTTTTTTTATGACCCAATTTATGATTGGTTGGAAGAATCATTTTTTAAAAAGTTTCCATGTCATTATTTTTCATTTGTAAATTATTTTAGTCAATTTCATGTCAGTTATTGTACATATCATGACATTCTATAGAATAGAGTCTTGGTTAGAAGAGTCCTTTAGTAAGAAGTTTCTTGTAAATAAGAGTCTTCTTATGTTGTATGTTCATGATATAGATGTACATATCTTTAGTTTTTCATGTTGTTTGATATTGTGAGTGCTTATGTTTCTAATTTCGCAAGACATTGTTCTCAAGATGAAGGTGAATCATCATTTAGGAAAATATTCTCTTATTTTCTTTTTCATTACTTATTTTCTTGTGTATCATGTTTAAGTGTTTCCCTTCAAGTCATATCTTCGCATTTTTTTTATTATCTTTAGTTTTATTGCAGAACATTTTAATCTGATCATTTTTTAAAAAAGCTAGCAAGCAAGGATAATCTAACTAGACTAATGAAGAGGATCTCAACTTTTGATTATATTCCATTTAATGTTACCTTTAAAATGTCGTATCTTAAAACAATTCATCAATAATTGCAACTTAACTTTGCAATGTTTATATGGTCATTTTTCTGCAATTTTAAAATCAAAATGTTTTAAAGGAGACGAGTGATAAAACAATGAAAAATTGACGATACAATTGATCTCCTTTTGATGAGTAACTTGTTTGGAAAATGGGGAATCATGATTGCACACTTTAATAAAGGGTTTATTTGTTCTTCTTTATGTACATAATATTTAATAAAGGAGGCCTTATTAGCTTAATATTTTATTTGACAAATGACAATATTGATAATAATTCTTCAGTGAAAGGAAATAAATACATTTAAAGGGTTTTGCTACAATCAATTCAATTAATCAATTCAATTAATCAATTTAATCAATCAATTTGAATTTTATGAATTGATATACTTACCCCATTTTTTAAAATACAAATTCCTTTTATTTTACCCATTTTCACATAAAATGTAAGTCATATTGATAAGGCTTGTTTTGGTTTAATTTTATTTTGTTCCTTGTTTAGATTAGATTACTTTTCTTTTCATTTTGTTTCCAAGTTTGTTTGTTTCGAGTTGGATTTCTTAGATTGTTTCAGATTCTTTTTATTTTTTGATGATTTGTGGTGTGAGAATCATTCACTTTGGGGTTTAAAATATGAAATGTTGATTCTATTATGACCATCAAATTTTAAGATTAATGGATCAGGAGTTGTTAATCCCAAGGTAGATGGTACTCTCAGTTAAGTAAGTCACCTGAGCTTTCATCATTCTAATTTTTTGTGGTTGAAGAAATTAATTACAGGGTAATATTCAAAAAGCGAATAACCCTTCCCATGGTGGAACACTTTCCAAGTTTTACCTTCATAATAAAACCTAGATGCATTTAATAATTTTCCTTTTGGCTATTACAAATTAGTACACAATGCTACATTTATATAATTTATGCAATCATGTTTTAGTTGGTTCCCTCTTTAGGAGCAAATGAGTGAGACTTATATTTTTATTATCTCAAACCTCTTGACGCCATCCCACGTTCTTAGGGAGTAAATTTTGCTTTCCCATCCATTAAGTAATCTCTAATAATATTAACATTAATCAAAGTGAAACCTTTTGTTTCCAACAAATGAAATTTAAGGGGTTAGTTGGAGGATAGGAGGTCTCATCATGAGTCAACCTATCATGATCATGGGTATTTACAGTATGGCATTACCATCATTTGGTCACCAAGCTAGGGTAATGGCTCTTGGTTGCATGACTAAGGGAAAGGAGGTCTCATCACGAGGCAACCTTTTTGTTTATGTAGATATCTGTGAATGATGTTATCACTATCTTATTACCAAGTCAATACAGTGGCTTCCAGCTCATACATAAGAAAAGTAAAGAAATATTTTTTTAACAAAGGGTTTATTAGCTATGCATATTTAACTAGTGGATGGGATAAAATCATCTAAATGGGTTAAAAGATATCCATGTTGAGGCTATAGACGTTTGCTAGATACAGTGTCCATGCATGTGGTATTAGAGGTAAACTATAAGATAACATCTTCTAGTTATCACAAATTGTTTCTTAGGGTGTGTTCCGATGAAGAATATATTTTGTAGGAATTTAATAAAGAATACTTGTCTTTAAAGTTTTTAATAATAGTTAGAAGGTTATCAATTGCCGCTAGTTATATTTTTCTTTCTTGTACATGTAAATATTCCATTATCTGGGCAGAGATAACTACTCTGTCCCAGTGTGTCGTCGTTTTTTGGGCTCCCAACATCTCCCCAAAAAATTTTTACAAAATTTAGGGGTCCCCAATCAAATACTGGAAAAATCATCTTTCTCATTGTGTTTTGATTTTGTCTTGCTTGGTTTGAAGAAGTTGATTTGTTGATTTCCTTTTTGTGACTTTTGGTGTGGTGTGTTTTGATCGATTCTTTGGATTATTTGAATCTTTTGGTTCTTTGGATATTCAACATGGTGCGCATACTCAGATGAACTTCTTCGAATTCATTTCGCAACTTGAATTGCTTGAAATCATGATTATTATGATCTTTCGTCAGTTTTGTCTTTGTTTATCTTCAAAGCATTAATATGTTTTGACGTTCTTAAATGATTCACGAAAAGGATTAATTTTTAAAAGTTTTGATGAACACAGATAAACTATTAATTGGTGTGAAAATATTTTGTATAGTTTTGATATTTATTTATTTTATTATTTTATTTATTTAGTTACGTAACCCTAAATTATAATATATTGTGATTTGTTTGTTTTCAAATATTGATCTTTTGATATGGAGATGGATTTCTACAAGATTTATACAACCAAATTTATGCAGATGATTCTAGAAACCTCTAGGCAATCATCAACAAACTGGACGAATTTGGGTGAAATATGAACTGACCAAAAAAATTCAAACACCATTTCTGAGCAAACCAAGAAGAATATGGAAAAAAATGTTGAAAACCCATCTACAACACAAGTCGTTTTACCTTCCACAAGAGCGGTTTTCTCAGAAAGGGAACCATTTGAGAGAAATTCTTTCTGTTTGAAATGGAATTTTCCCAAATTGGATTTCATGTCAATCTTGATGAGGCTAATTTAAAACTTAGTTTATGAACAAACAAAGAATAATATAGAAAAATAGTTGAAAACCCATCTGCAGAATAGAACGTATTACCTGTCACATGCACAGTTTTGAAAACAAATGAATATTTGTGAAGATATCATTGATTTTCTAAACAAGTTTTTCTGAGTATTCGTATTTGGCCATTTTGATTTTGTAGTTGATTCATGATGGCAGATCTTCTTTTTTGGTTGATGGAGGATTCACCCTTGGTTAAAAAAAAATTATAAAAGCTATGATATTATTCTTGTAAGAGAATTCCAATCTCTTGAAAAGAGTGGAAACTTTGCACTGTTGTAAAATCAATGCTTGAAAGAGCTCGGAATCTACATGAGTCAATATATTTGAAGCCAATAATAAATCCAATTTTCATACATTGTTGTAAGAATTTGAAAATTCATTGTTGTCTTTATATATTAATTCAATTTAGATTTAATATTTGATATTAGCATTATTGTTATTTTCGTATCTTTTATGCTTAGTTAAAACTTTGTAAAGCTATATTTGCAGGGTTGGGCAGATTTAAATCAAGATTGGATATTGGATTCAAGTGGACTTGCTTGTAGTTGTTGATAACTGTTTATTAATTCAATTACATTCATGTCCTTGTTATAATTACTATTAAGTTCGAGAACTAATTCTTTAATGCAATAGTACAATTAATATCGAATTCATTCACTAATAATTGGATTTAAGTATATGTATGAGAGGTCTTGGTAACTATTTATTAAGATTATCATTTTTGCATATATGTTTTAACTGCTACAAATTATATGAATTGTTTCTATGATTTGTTAGTATATCTTAACCTTAGATTCAATTCCAGTCCATTCACCTTTGCTCTTAATTAAGAGTGGGACTATTCATTCTCTTAATTAAGATATTTTAGATTTCTTTTTGTTGTCTGCATATTAAAATAGATTTCATTTGTATTTAGGAATTCATATTGAAAAGTATCCTTTCGAGGAGCAATTTATAAGAGGTTATTGAACCCTCATATCGGTCGTTATCACCACACCAAATGGATAAAGGCCTAATCGGGGCTTTGACTGTGTGATCTCCTTCTGATGTTGATCATGGTCAATTTTGGCTATCAACGGGTCTAGAGGTGTGGCAGAAACCAAACGAGATTTGCCTTAGCCAAGGAAAATATGCGGTAGAAATCCTGAAGAGATTTGAAATGATGGATTGTAAATCCATGCCCACGTCAATGGTGACGAACCTGAAGTTATTGAGTGATACTTCTTCAAAGATGGTGGATGTCACCATGTACAGGAAAATGATTGGTTCGTTGATGTATTTGATGAATACTAGGCCAGATATATACTTTGTTGTGATATTGATTTTTTTATATGGAGATGGATTTCTACAAGATTTATACAACCAAATTTATGTAGATGATTCTAGAAACCTCAAGGCAATCATCAACAAACTGGACAAATTTGGGTGAAATCTTAACTGACCAACAAATTTCAAAAGCCATTTTTTAGCAAATCAAGAAGAATCTAAAAAAATTGTCAAAAACCCATCTGCAGAACATGTCGTTTTACCTTCCACACGAGTCGTTTTTTCATAAAGGGAACCATTTGGGAGAAATTATTTTTGTTAGAAACAGAATTTTCCCAGATTGGATTTTGTGTCAATCTTCAGGAGGCTAATTTAAAACTTAGTTTATGAACAAACCGAGAAGAATCTCAAAAAACAGTGGAAAACCAATCTGAGAACAAAACATATTACCTCTCTAGCGGACCGTTTTGAAAACAAATGAAAAATTGTGAAGATATCATTTCTTTTCTAAACAAGTTTTTCCTAGAATTCATATTTGGTCGTTCTGATTTTGTAGTTGATTCATGATGACGGATCTTCTTTTTTGGTTGATGGAGGATTCAACCTTGGTCGAGAAAAATTATAAAAAAATATGATATTATTCTTGCAAGAGGATTCCAATCTTTTGAAAAGAGTGGAAACTTTGCACTGTTGTAAAATCAATGCTTGAAAGAGCTTGGAATATACACGACTGGAGATATTTGAAGCCAATAATGAATCCAATTTTCATACACTATTGTAATAATTTGAAGGTTCATTTTTGTCTTTATATATTAATTCAATTTTGATTTAATGTTTTATATTTTATATTAGCACTATTGTTAATTTTGTATATTTTATGCTTATTTAAAACTTTGTAAAACTATTGGGTTGGGTATATTTAAATCAAGATTGGATATTGGATTCGAGTGGACTTGCTTGTAGTTGTTGATAAATGTTTATTAATTTAATTTCATTCATGTCCTTTTTATTATTACTATTACAATCGAGAATTAATTCTTTAATGCAATAGTACAATTAATATGGAATTCATTCATTAATAATTGGATTTAAGTATATGTATGAGAGGTCTTGGTAACGGTTTATTAAGATTATCATTTTTGCATATATGTTTTAATTGCTACAAATTATATGTATTGTTTCTATGATTTGTTAGCCTATCTTAACCTTAGATTCAATTCCATTCCATTCACCTTTGCTCTTAATTAAAAGTGTCACTATTCCTTTTCTTAATTAAGATAGTTTAGATTTCTTTTTGTTGTCTGCATATTAAAATATATTGCATTTGCATTTAGGAATTCATATTGAAAAGTATTCTTTTAGGGAGCAATTTATAAAAGGTTACCAAACCCTCATATCAATCAGAATCACCACACCAAACGGATAAGGACCTAATCGGGGCCATGACCAGGTGATCTCCTTATGATGTTGATTATGGTCAATTTTGGCTATTAACATTTTTGGCGCTAGAAGGAGGTCCACCAGCAAGGAAGCCCTTTTGAGTTGTTTTTCTTTAATTTTGATCATTTTTAAATTGACTCATATTATTGTTATGGAACATGCTTTCAGTTTTCCTAGGTCGAATGGAAATATTTCTAAAGAGACAACAAATTTTATTCGACGACTGAGCTTCAATGGAGAAGGTGAGATTTCTTCTTCTCGTGAAATTTTTGAATTTACTTATTATTGTAATTTCATTAATTTATTTGATGAGCATGAGATGTGCATACTTTTTACCACTACTTTCGAAGGAAGAATTTGAAGCTGGTTTGAATTTCTGCCAGCTAAATCTATTCATTCATGGAAACAGCTTACGAATTATTTCTTAATGCTCATGAGAATTATAATTACATAAAACTTTGTTTAGAGTTAGAGAATCTTTGTAGATACAAAGATGAAATTGTTGACAATTTCTTTCCTAGATTCATGTTGATTTATTGTAGATTTCATAATAAACATCAACTCTCTAAAAAAGACACAATTGATTGGTTTCTTTATCTTAACTCTATTTCTGATGTGTATGATGATGAATTTAAAATTACGCATGTTGACAACCGTATTAGCTCATCAGTCAATGTTGATTCAGGGTCTAATAATATTTATTCCATTGTTAATACTAAAATTGTTGTCCTTCAACAAAGTTTAGAGTTTTCTAATGCACAATTTCAGGAACAATAGAAAAGGGATGACAATTCAATTTTTATATTAGATGATAATTCCAAAATTCTTGTTGAAATTGATATGGTTGTAGACTTTGAAACTGATGAATTAAGTGATGATTTCATTTTTGATATTTCATTATCTTCTTATTATCATGAATCGGGTTCCTTCATCTTGTTACAAAAGTCATCATTAGATCAGGATGTTTCTCTTGAATCAATTAATGTAAATTGTCTTATTGATAGAGAAGCTTTTAATCTTTTGTATTCTGAAACATTTTATTCTTTGCATCCAGATATTTTTGTTGATCGTAGATTACATTCAAATATCAAAAAATATCAATTTAATAATATACTATGGTCAGCTTTTAATTTGATGCTAAGTAGTAGCTCTAATAAGTATGAGAGAAATCTTGTTATTCAACCTAGTTCATTTCAAGGTCATAAAGAAGAAAATAATCCTTGTACAATCGTCACTCGTGAATCACATGCAAGTCTGCCTTCTTCATCTTTTGTCATACAAAATATTTATTTGGTTTGGAATTTGGAAAAAAATTGATCTTCTCCCATTTTATTGATAACACTAAGATATTTCATCGGAAAAGAATGTTCATGTTTAAATTACATTGTGAAAGGAAAAATGAGAAAAATTATTACAAACCAATGTCTAATGCTTATTGTTGTCCTTTGTTATTTAAAATTGATGATGTTTCTTTAAAAGAAACATTCTCAATTCAATCATCTTTTCATTTTCCAAATCATCATCCTCTTATGCCTTGTTGTGATTACAATTTTGATGAGAAATTTATTTTTTATAAATCTATTCAAACTTTAAACACCTGCCAATCTTCTTTTTATGACCCAACTTATGATTGGTTGGAAGAATCATTTTTGAAAAATTTTCCATGTCATTATTTTTCATTTGTAAATTCTTTTAGTCAATTTCATGTTAGTTATTGTACATATCATGACAGAATAGAGTCTTGGTTAGAAGAGTCCTTTAGTAAGAATTTTTCTCTTAAATAAGAGTCTTCTTATGTTGTATGTTCCTGATATAGATGTGCATATCTTTAGTTTTTCATGTTGTTTGATATTGCGAGTGCTTATGTTTCTAATTTCGCAAGACGTCGCTCTCAGGATGAAGGTGAATCATCATTTAGGAAAATCTTCTCTTATTTTCTTTTTCATTACCTATTTTCTTGCTTATCATGTTTAAGTATTTCCCTTCAAGTCATATCTTTGCATTTTTTTTTATTATCTTTAGTTTTATTGCAGAACGTTTTAATCTGATCATGTTTTTTAAAAGCTAGCAATCAAGGATAATCTAATTGAACTAATGAAGAGGATCTCAACTTTTGATTATATTCCATTTAACGTTACCTTTAAAATGTCATATCTTAAAACAATTCATCAATAATTGCAACCTAACATTGCAATGTTTATATGGTCATTTTCTACAATTTTAAAGTCAAAATGTTGTAAAGGAGATGAGCGATAAAACAATGAAAATTTGACGATACAATTGATCTCCTTTTGATGAGTAACTTTTTTGGAAAATGGTGAATCATGACTGCACACTTTAATAAAGGGTTTATTTCTTTTTCTTTATGTGCATAATCTTTAATAAAGGAGGCCTTATTAGCTTAATATTTTATCTGACAAATGACAATATGTATATTAATTCTTCAGCGAAAGGAAATAAATACGTTTAAAGGGTTTTGCTACATTCAATTCAATTAATCAATTTAATCAATCAATTTGAATTTTATGAATTGATATACTTACCCCATTTTTTAAAATACAAATTCCTTCTATTTTACGCATTTTCACATAAAATGTAAGTCATATTGATAAGGCTTATTTTGGTTTAATTTTATTTTCTTCCTTGTTTAGATTAGATTACTTTTATTTTCATTTGTTTCCAAGTTTGTTTGTTTAGAGTTGGATTTCTTAGTTTATTTCAGATTCTTTTTATTTTTTGAAGATTTGTGGTGTGACAATCATTCACTTTGGGGTTTAAAAGATGAAATGTTGATTCTATTATGACCATCAAATTTTAAGATTAATGGATAAGGAGTTGTTAATCCCAAGGTAGATGGTACTCTAGGTTAAGTAAGTCATCTGAGCTTTCATCATTCTGAATTTTTGTGGTTGAAGAAATTAATTACAGGGTGGTTTTCAAAAAGCGAATAACCCTTCCCATGGTGGAACACTTTCCAAGTTTTACCTTCATAATAAAACCTAGATGCATTTATTACTTTTCCTTTTGACTATTACAAATTAGTACGTAGTGCTACATTTATATAGTTTCTACAATTATGTTTTAGTTGGTTCCCTCTTTAGGAGCAAATGAGTGAGACTTATATTGTTATTATCTCAAACCTCTTGACGCCATCGCATGCTCTTAGGGAGTAAATTTTTCTTTTCCATCCATTAAGTAATCTCTAATAAGATTAACATTAATCAGAGTGCAACCTTTTATTTCTGACAAATGACATTTAAGGGGTTAGTTGGAGGATAGGATGTCTCATCATGAGTCAACCTATCATGATCATGGGTATTTATGGTGTGACATTACCATCATTTGGTCACCAAGCCAGGGTAATGGCTCTCGGTTGCATGACTGAGGGAAAGGAGGTCTCATCACGAGCCAACATTTTGTTTCTGTAGATATATGTGAATGATGTTGTCACTATCTGATTACCAAGTCGGGACAATGGCTTCTAGCTCATACCTAAGAAAAGTAAAGAAAACAAATTTTAACAAAGGGTTTATAAGCTATGCATATTTAACTAGTGGATGGGATAAAATCATCTAAATGGGTTAAAACATATCCATGTCGAGGCTTTAGATGTTTGTTGGTTGCAGTGGCCATGCATGTGGTATTAGAGGTAAACTATAAGATAACATCTTCAAGTTATCGCAAATTGTTTCTTAGGGTGTGTGCCAATGAAGAATATATTTTGTAGGAATTTAATCAATGAATACTTGTCTTTAAATTTTTTAATTATAGTTAGAAGGCTATCAATTGCAGCTAGTTAAATATTTAAAAGGTTGACTTGTTAATGTGGTACATGTGTTTCGAGGCAAACTCTTTTTTTGTCAAAAGCCTTATCTTTTGCTTTCTTGTACGTGTAAATATTACATTATCTGGGCAGAGATAACTGCTCTGTCCCAATGTGTCATCATTTGTTGGGCTCCCAACAACTCCCCATAGTTTTTTCACAAAATGTAGGGGTCCCCAATCAAATCCTAGAAAAATCATCTTTCTCATTGTGTTTTGATTTTGTCTTGCTTGGTTTGAAGAAGTTGATTTGTTGATTTCCTTTATGTGACTTTTGGTGTGGTGTGTCTTGATCGATTCTTTGGATTATTTGAATCTTTTGGTTCTCTGGATATTCAACGTGGTGCGCATACTCAGATGAAATTCTTTGAATTCATATTGCAACTCGAATTGCTTGAAATAAGGATTATTATGATCTTTCGTATGTTTTGTCTTTGTTTATCTTCAAAGCATTAATTTATGTTTTGACATTTTAAAATAATTTACGAAAAGGATTAATTTTTAAAAGTTTTGATGAACAAAGATAAATTAGAAAATGAAAATTTCTCAAGGAATGGATACGAACATTATCCCATCATTACATGCTTTAAATCATGATATCCAGTAATTAATTAAGTTTTCTATATGTACATTAATTGGTGTGAAAATATTTTGTATAGTTTTGATATTTATTTATTTTATTATTTTATTTATTTAGTTACGTAACCCTAAATTATAATCGATTGTGATTTGTTTGTTTTCATATATTGATCTTTTGATATGGAGATGGATTTATACAAGATTTATACAACCAAATTTATGCAAATGATTCTAGAAACCTCAAGGAAATCATCAACAAACTAGACGAATTTGGGTGAAATTTGAACAGACCAAAAAAATTCAAATTCCATTTCTGAGAAAACCAAGAAGAATCTGGAAAAAAAGTTTGAAAACCCATGTACAACACAAGTTGTTTTACCTTCCACAAGAGTGGTTTTCTCGGAAAGGGAACCATTTGAGAGAAATTGTTTCTGTTTGAAATGGAATTTTCCCAAATTGGATTTGGTGTCAATCTTCATGAGGCTAATTTAAAACTTAGTTTATGAACAAACAAAGAATAATATAGAAAAATGGTTGAAAACCCAGCTATAGAACAGAACGTATTACCTATCACGTGCACCGTTTTGAAAACAAATGAATATTTGTGAAGATATCATTGATTTTCTAAACAAGTTTTTCTAAGGATTCGTATTTGGTCATTTTGATTATGTAGTTGATTCATGATGGCATATCTTCTTTTTTGGTTGATGGAGGATTCACCCTTGGTTGAGAAAAAATTATAAAAGCTATGATATTATTCTTGTAAGAGGATTCCAATCTCTTGAAAAGAGTGGAAACTTTGCACTATTGTAAAATCAGTGCTTGAAAAAGCTTGGAATCTACATGACTCGAGATATTCGATGCCAATAATAAATCCAATTTTCATACATTGTTGTAAGAATTTGAAGGTTCATTGTTGTCTTTATATATTAATTCAATTTTGATTTAATATTTGATATTAAAGCACTACTGTTAATTTCATATCTTTTATGTGTAGTTAAAACTTTGTAAAGCTATATTTGCAGGGTTGGGCAAATTTAAATCAAGATTTGATATTGGATTCAAGTGGACTTGCTTGTAGTTGTCGATAATAGTTTATTAATTCAATTACATTCATGTCCTTGTTATAATCACTATTAAATTCGAGAACTAATTCTTTAATGCAATAGTACAATTAATATCGAATCCATTCATTAATAATTAGATTTAAGTATATGTATGAGAGGTCTTGGTAACTATTTATTAATATTATCATTTTTGCATATATGTTTTAACTGCTACAAATTATATGAAGTGTTTCTATGATTTGTTAGTCTATCTTAACCTTAGATTCAATTCCAATCCATTCACCTTTGCTCTTAATTAAGAGTGGGACTATTCCTTCTCTTAATTAAGATAGTTTAGATTTATTTGTGTTGTCTGTATATTAAAATAGATTGCATTTTCATTTAGGAATTCATATTGAAAAGTATCCTTTCGGGGAACAATTTATAAGAGGTTATTGAACCCTCATATCGGTCGGAATCACCACACCAAATGGATAAGGGCCTAATCGGGGCCTTGACTGTGTGATATCCTTATGATGTTGATCATGGTCAATTTTGGCTATCAACAGGTCTAGAGGTGTGGCAAAAACCAAACGAGATTTTCCTTAGCCAAGGAAAATATGCAGTAGAAATCCTGAAGAGATTCGAAATGATGGATTGTAAATCCATGCCTGCATCGATGGTGATGAACCTGGAGTTATTGAGTGATACTTCTTCAAAGATAGTGGATGTCACCATGTACAGGCAGATGATTGGTTTGTTGATGTATTTGACGAATACTAGGCCAGATATATACTTTGTTGTGAACACTTTGAGTCAGTATATGGTCGAACCAAGACGTGCTCACTTGATTACGGCAAAGCACGTGTTAAAGTACCTGAAGGGTATTATATGTTTCAGAACGTAAGATATGACTGCAAGACTATGTTGATTTAGATTAGCCGGTAGTGTCGCAGATCAGAAGAGTACATTATGATGTTGCTTCAGTTTGGGGTCAACTATGATTTTGTGGCTCAACATGAAGCAGACTAATGTGTCACTCAATACGACCAAGGCCAAATATATAGCAGCATGTTCAGCTAGTAGCGAAGTTGTGTGGCTTCGGAAGTTGCTTGCAGGATTTTTTAATATTGAGTTGGAGATGACTTGTATTTTTTGTGACAACCAGAGTTGTATAAAGTTGTCTGAGAACCCTATGTTTCATAACAATTCCAAGAATTTCGAGATCAACTACCATTATATCTGAGATCTGGTGCAAAAGGGAGTTGTGAATCTCTAGTGTATTGGCATAGACGAGAAGATAGTAGATGTGTTGACCAAGCCTCTCTCAAAGGTAAAGATTGAGTACTTCGGGGACAAGCTTGGAGTGGTCCAAAAGGAATCCCCTAGTAAGAGGGAGTGATAAGTTACATATGTGACTCTGGGGACAACAGTAGTAGCGGGCAGTCATTCATGGGCACGTTACTGACCGTGGCACTAGTCAGCATGACCTCACATAAGGTGAACAGATGTTGAACATTTGGGAATGGTGAGTTTTCCCAGCTTTTCAAGATGGAGGGCCAGCCTGTGTGGTTGGAGGTGTAACCTAGCCTTGAGCTAGATGGTAAGTGTGTGCACACTACATCGCCTAACCCTTGTGGTTAGATGCCTAGATTCTATGAGAGTTGGATGCCTAGTGTGTCAACCAGAAGGACTAGCCTTACGGTTAGATGTCAGATTATGTGTGAGCTGACGAGTTTCCTAGTTTTGTATGAACTAGATGCTAGATTCTATGTGAGATGGCGAGTTTCCTAGTTCTATATGGGCTAGTTGTCCAAATTCTGTGTGAGTTGGACAAATGTGAACAGTTTCCCAGACTCTGTAAGGATTGGGTAGTAGAGCGGTTCTGTGTGTGAACTAGTTCAAACTGAATATTTACCCAGACTCCGTAAGGATTGGGTAGTAGCGTAGTTCTGTGTGTGAACTAGCTCAAACTAAATAGTTACCTAGACTCTGTAAGGATTGGGTAGTAGCACAGTTCTATGTGAACTGGCTAGTTTCCTAGCTTTGAGTGAGTTAGATGAAATCTTGTAATGACATAAGGTCTGAAAGGACGTTGAGACCCATAAGGTCCGAGAGGACGATGAGGTTGTGCCCACTAGAGAAATGCAACATGCGTTGATGAGGCCCCAAATGCATGACTGTGACATGACCATCAGATAGTCTATGTGTGACTATGTGATGCAACCCCCCTACCCTCCTAGGGTTCTGTGACCTCCCGGTCTAGGATCTTTCTTCAATCTGAGTCGAATTGACTCTTCGGGATCCTGATTGAACCCAAATCAATTATACACAGGCCCCTTTTCCTTCTGCGTGCAGGTTCTGTCAAACTCGCGAGTTATTCATGCGCACTTCCAAAACACTAAGGTTTATGCCCTAGATCCTTCTGCAATTATTCATATGGCCTCGGGTTGTGTCCTTGCGCAAATGCATGATTACCTATTAAAGTCCACGCACCTTTAATCCATGAAATTTTATGGGATCGTCGATCTCCCTCTGCCCCTTCCAAATCCATGGACCAGATCTGCCCCTCCTGAATCAACGGATATGATCTATTCAGGATTCTAGACTTCATGGTTTTGAAATCTCAAACCTCACTTTCCTCCATACTCCAATCTTCTGGAGTTAATGATCTGTTGCCACCTGTCTCCCTGAACCTGCGGCCACGATCTCCTCCGTGGATCTGACCTTCAGGAATATTAATTCTCAAATTCCTGCTTTTCCCTATGTGATAATATTCTGGAGTAGAAGATCTATCGACACTTGTCCCCCTTAATCTATGGCTAGGATTTCCTCCGTGAATCCGACCTTCGGGAATCTCAATTATCAAACCCTCGCCATTGTTGACTAGTTATCTTCCGAAGTGGAAGATACATTGACACATATCCTTCCCAATCAAAGGTTGTGCTCCCACTTCAGGAATTTTCCCTCCTCAACCAGATCAACGGCCCTCTGACTCCCTTCTCGATTGGCGATCGAGATCTCTTCTTCGGATCTTCGGACCTTTCCTCCTCTGCTTTCGTCTGGAGTTCTAGATATAGCACCGCGTGTCCACCTTCACATCAATGGCTCTCGTCAATTTAGACTTATGGGCTTCGAAAATCTCAAATGTCAAAACCTCGCCTTCCTTCATACATCAATATTCTGGAGTTGATGATCTGCGAACACTTGTCCTCCTGAATCAACGACCCTGCTTCTACTTCGGGTGTTTGATCTTTCAATTAGATTAAAGGTCTTGTGGCCCTCTACTCTATCAATGGTAGAGATCTCCTTTGAGTCTTCAGACTTCTGAGATCTCAAATCTCAAACTTCACTTCCGCTCAAAGTATGTGGATTCCTGTCGTGTGTCCTCTTAGATCGTACGGTTGAAGGTTACTTCGAGACTTTACCCAAAGTTCTCGGATTTATGCCACGTCTCCTCTAGATCAGACGGCTCAGATTCACTTTGGGTCTTTGGATTTCAAAAGTTTCAACTTTCAACCGAAACTCAAATACAACTTACCCAAATCTTGCAGTCTGCCACCACGTTTCCCTCTAGATATAACGGTCTAGACCTCTTTGGCTCTTCGGGCTTCGGCAGTCTCAGTTCTCCACCGAAACTCCACTACAATTTACCCGGAGCTCACGATTTGTTGACAAGTGTCCTCTTATAGATCGACGTCTCTCGGCTCTTTGGCTATTCAGGATTTGGGTGTTTCAACATCTCACCTTTTTCTCCCTCTGGATCTCATGACCCACCGACACGTATCCTTCTGGCGATCAATGATCGGGATCCTACTTCGAGTGTTTCACCTCCTCCTCGTCCACAAACTTCCAGAGTTGTGGATCTTACACTTCCTATCTTCCTCCACGATGGACGGTCCCTACTCACTTTGGGACTTCGGGACTTCTACAAGTCAATCCTCCTATGCACACAAGGGTTGAAGCTCATGCACTTACCTTCGGATCCAACGGTTGTTGGTCCTTCGCGCTCAGATCCAATGGATGGGATCTGTTCCTCTCCTCTGCGCTTCCTTTGTTTGTTGGACATAGATCTAATGGTCTAGGCTCCCTTCCACAATCGATCAAAGAGTTGTTTCCACTCATCTTTCCTTAGCTTTTGACTTCTTCCGCCTTGGAATATTTTGTCAGTGTTCGAAGGCTTCGACCTTTGAAATTTCTCCTGCAAACCCGACTATCTGGGTATCGCTTGTGCTTCTGAAAGCATTATATCTTCTGATCTTTAGGAATCAGAATAATTCTGTCACCCATGCATTCCTTACGTTATCCCTTCTTAGATTGATCTCCTCAAAGATTTTGATCTCCCACACACTCCTTGCGTTTCTTGGATTTCGTCAAACTCAGATCCGAAGGATTTCTTGAAAAGAAGTTCTTCTCACCCTCCTGGTGTTCTCCTTGCTCGATGCACACCTTGCAGAGCTTCTCCTTACAGAGTGTTCAGTAACTTTGTCTCTTTCTGAACTCAACACAGAGTTCTTTCTATGCACTCCTTGCACTTTTGTTGATGAAGGTTCAACTCTATCTCTCCTGGGCTTCTCTAAGGTTAACTCACCTCTGTCAATGCACTCCTTGCGAACTGTGTGCACTCCTTGCACTCAAAAATCAAAGACGAGAAATAATTGAAACTTATACAATATTTCACCAGTTCATACATTCAAAGCATGAAAGACATATAAAAGCTTAATAAATAATGCAAATACATAAACACATTGTATGGAGGAAAAAATATTTTTCTATTATCTCTGTGTGTCGATACAAATGTTTATAAAAACTAGACTTCAACAAAGTCCCAGTTCTCTCAAGTTCTCCTAATCTAACTCTCTCTCTCTCTCTCTCTCTCTCTCTCTCTCTCTCTCTCTCTCTCTCTCTCTCATTTTTCAAAACGAGGGCTCTACGAGCTTATCCTCTCCACCGTATTAGTGTCATTATTGTCTCAGTTAAGACACCATACTCCTATGGCTTCATTACATAAATGATTATCCAAACCTGAATATGATCTAGACTTGCTTACACTCAACCATTTAAGGTGACTATGTCCACTACTTGTACAAAGGTATGGTTTGGCATTTATCAGCCTTACAACACAAATACCTATAGGATCAGATTTTGAATTTAAAAATGGGAGGGTCAGTGCCTCTCCTTCTCTGAAATGTGCGCTAATGTGTTGGAATGTTGGCGTGTTGATGAGGTGGAGTGATGCTCCTGCATCATTATGACAGAGCCAGTCTATGGCTATGATGGTGACTGTGATGTATCGATTCATCAGATAATCCGTGTGTGACTATGACAGAGTCTGTTTGGATATGATGGTGATACTTGTGATATGATCTGTTTGATCATGAGATATCATGTGTGGTTGTGGTGATGCTACTTGTAGACTGGTATGTAATACCATGTGATTGGAGGTAGTCTTTTACATTCCATGTGTGATGGATGGATGTGATTGAGACTACTAGATGAATAACATCATGGATAATACCTCCGTAGCTAAGAGGGAGTGTTGATGTTACAGAACTTCTAGTTATGTATAGATTCATGGAAAGTCAACAAGTAATGGTCTAGAGCACAGATGCATACAAAAATAGTATTGAAGATCATGCTAGAATAATACCTTCCTTGCTAAGAGGGAGTGTTGAAGTATTATGTAGTTGCAGAAGATATTCTTGTTGTATTTGATCAAGTCAAAACGCTAAAAGAATAATGCTAAAGTATATTTGTAATGTCAGCTCAGCAAATAATTATTGTTATATTTTGTACTTACAATATGAGAAGTCGGCCCTGCCAGAAAATGATCCGGATTTATGTAGGAACACAATGAAATATAGAAATACACATAAACGCAGAGATGCAGCGGAAATAAGACTTCATTTCATTAATAACAAATGACTGAAATATGCTTACAGACAGAATGTAAATAAACTAGCTAAGGCGC